>SJYF01000267.1:3752415-3774941 GCA_006410515.1 Procapra przewalskii | reverse complement strand
TTGGAGCTGAGGAGCCAGGGTTCCTCTCTACAAGCATGGTTCAGGGCAATAACTCAGAGAGAATGTGGAGGCTACCAGTACGATTTTGGAGAGGAAACCAGGCCAAGTCCCTGGAGGATAGCAGGAAACCAGTTCAGGCCTCCTAAGCGGTTCTGGCAGCCTTAGCTGTCAAAAGAAAGCATCCCAGCCGAACCTGTGCTGCTAGAACGGCAACCTGCCTTCCCGGGGGCTCTGATCACCACCAGCCCCCAGGCTCCCATGAAAGGACTCACCTGATACCTTCCATCGATTCCCCTTTATCTCTTCTCTTCCTCTGTTTGGCAGTCTTCCACCGTCTAGCTGCAGCATCCGTTGATTTCTGTAGTTGTTTATGCCAGCAGAGATGGGCACTGAAGGAGGATGACCTGCAAGTTGAAAGTCCTGAACTTGGCAGAGGAGTTCAGATTCCTGTGAGTGGCAACCTTCATCGTTGGCTTTTAAAGGGCCAGGACCTATAGGATACTGCCCACAGGTGCTGTTTGATGGCTTCATAATTTTTTTTATTTAATTCTTATTTGCCTTTTGTATCACCCCCCAAACAAAGTCCTCTTTCTGATCATTTATCCATCAGTCCACCTGGTGACACAGTGTTCCATCAGACAGGGTAGCTTACTGAAAGCCTATTAAGAGAAGAAATACAGACATAGCAGCAACTAAAGGTTAAATCACAGCATCTCAGGTTTGGAATAACTGCTCTATAGGTCTTTGTGTCTTATACAATTCTTTGTCCTTTATTATCTAGTTCAGTCTTTTATGGGACCAGAGTCTCAAGCATTAGGAATTTGAGCCTCACAGAGGACATTATTTTTTCAGCAAATATCCACTGAGCATCTCCAGTTCTGGTCTAGGTTCTAGGAGTGCCCTAGGACTGAAAGAGATGAGCCTCTGGCCTCCCTGGACACTTATTCACAGCTGAAAATGGACTTGAACCCAAGTCTGCGACAGGATGGGTTTCCAAGGCTGTGGTGGGGTAGAGTTTTGCCATCTGCTAACTGTGGGATTCTGGGAAATTCCTGAACTTCCTTGATGCCTCATGCATTCATTTATGAAATAAAGATAATTGTACCTGCCTCAGGTGTTGCTGAGAAGTTTAGAAATTATGGAGGCTAAATATGGACCACAGTCAAGGCCCCATAAGAGGAAAGTTGTCATGATTATCCATCAGTGGCTGTGAAGGTTTGTAACGGGCAGCGCTCACTTTCCACTTGGGGATGGAAGCAGAGAAAGCTTCCTTGAAGAGGTTGCCTTGGTCTGAGCATTGACAGGTCCCTATTTTTGAAACACTATCTTTCTCATCAGGCTTTCCAGGTGGCTCTAGTGGTAAAGAGTCTGCCTGCAATGCAGGAGACTTGAATTTGATCCCTGGGTTAGGAAGATCCCCTGGAGAAAGGAATGGAAAACCACTCCAGTATTCTTGCCTGGAGAATTCCACGGACAGAGGAACCTGGTGGGCTACAGCCCATGGGGACTCAGAGTTGGACACGACTGAGCGACTAACACTTTCACTTTCATCTTTCCCATCAGCTGGAAGGTACTTGACTGAATCAGGTGTGCTAAATCTTTTACAATGAGCTAACTTCATCACTAGAATTTATTCCCAAACTTGGGATTTTAAGCCTCAGCTCAGAGGCTGGCCATTGGCTAGTCCATTGCCCACTCTGATGTTCCATTTTCTCCTCTGTAACACAAATGTTGGCATCAAGCCTGGGTTCTTAGACTTTTCTTGAAGCCCAGGGGTGATTCTGGAATCTGCTTCAGGCATTTTCAAGACTCTAAGAAGCCTGCTGGATATCTTATAGCTAGATTAAACAGAAGTGCACAGGCTAGGCAAAATGATACGTTTCTTATTCCTTGGTTGGAAATCCTCCAAGGTTCTCCAGTTCTTGGAGTGAAGGCATTGTCTTTTCTAATATCCATGGCAGCTCTCCATGAAGTCTTCCTCTGCCAACTCTGTGCATCATCTCTCCTTGGATTCTGTCCAGCCATATGTACCTGGCCTGGCTATGCCCTGGACACTAAGCATGTTTAGATGCCCTTGGCTTTGCTTACCATGCTCACCCTGTGATATATTGATACATACATGGCTCACTCTCACATCCTTGAATGGACACTTTCTCTTTGAATTCCATGCTGGCCACTCTATTTTAAATGACTGCCTAACTACGCCCACCCACATTCACTCCTGTATATCTCCGTGGATCTCTCTCTTACTTTGCTTTCCTGTTTTGGGTGTTTAATTTAATTGGCTGCTTCAGATCTCAGTTGCACTGTGTAGGATTTTCACTGCAACACGCAGGATCTTTCATTCCAGCACCAGGCTTAGTAGCCCCATGACATGTCGAGTTTTAGTTCCCCGACCAGGGATTGAACCCACGCCCCCAACATTGCAAGGCAAAATCTTAACCACTGGACCCCCAGGGAAGTTTTGCTTTCTGTTTTCTGATAGCACTTATGACCTTATAGTGTGCAATATAATTTACTCGTTACTTTTTTGTTAATTTGTTTCGACTTTACTTTCCCACTAGAATTTATGCTACTCAAGGACCTAGAATTTTTTTAAAGCATTTTAGTCACCCTGTGTTATTCCAAGTATCCCAAATAATACCTGGCACATGGCGGCACTCACTCTATACACGATTGCTGACGGAATGGGTACATTTTGGCTAGGATCCTATCAACCAATTTAAAGTCGATCTCTTAAAAGGAACTCTTATTGGAAAATTCAAACACTAAACAGGGAAACCAATTATTATTTAATAAATATGGTTTGCTTTATAGACACAGTATTTCAAAAGAGCACAGGTGAATATTAGTGCAACCCCTGGTGAATTATGTAAATGAAGGCTGAAATGATGAAAAACCACCACCTGAGATCTAAAATGTCAAAGAAGTGTGTGGCAGTGCATTGTGAGGGTCCAGGGGGGTCAGAAATGGTGCCTTAAGGGGAGCTTATTATACTGAGATACCATCATACTGATGTCCCAACGCTGAACTCGATGTCATTGGAGTTTGCTAGGTAAATCTGTAGTTTTATTTTGAATCAGTGGACAAGATTAAAATATTGTCTTAAATTTTTTTAAGATAGAAACTGAGTACTTATGGGGAAGTATTTTTATTGTTTAATTAGGTAAGAGAAGCCAAGGAGACACAGCATTATGGCTTTGATTATCTCTCCCCACCAACTTGCTATTTATCTCCATGGAAAAACTAGAGGCAATGATTAGAGAATTAAACCTCCCTTACTCACTCAAGCAGTGCATATGATCACTTGCTGCTTGGTATTTATTTTCCAGATGACAGAATTTAATTTATTTTTCTTTCTTCCCCTGGGACCCCAACTGCCTGGCCTAGAGCAGCCTCCAGGTTGGACTGAAAGAAACCTCCATTTTCATTCTCCTACGGGCTTCACTCACTTTTCGGCAGGTAAAAAAATGCAATGCACCAGAGTCTTTAATAAAATTTAATCTTCATCCACCTTGGCCAATGATAGTTGGGGAAGCTCCCCCTTGTACAGGGAAGGAGGGTTCTTTCTCATCCCAGAGACACAGCGATCCCTTTGGCCTCTTATTATTGCTGTTACCAAGCAAGCCTTTTTCAGGGACACTTTCGCACGCATCCAAGGTAGACCTAAATCCATTCCTTCATTCTCTGTGGTACAACAGAGTCAGGCAAGGATGGCTAGCAGGGCTCTGAGATCACAGAAGAGAATGATCCCCAGTGAGCAGTGGACCACTTGATACTTGGGTTTATACAATACTTGCTGCTTAACAGCAGCCTTGGGCTCCTCACAGGCTGTTTATCAGCTTCCCTCCACTCACATCCTTTTTTTTTTTTTCTTTTTTGGCCTGCACCATTTTTTCCCACCTTCCTGCAAGTATGTTTGTGTGCTGTACTTAGTTGCTCAGTCATGTCTGACTCTTTATGACCCCATGGACTGTAGCCCACCAGGCTCCTCTGTCCATGGGGATTCTCCAGGCAACAGTACTGGAGTGGATAGCCATGCCCTCCTCCAGGGGATCTTCCCAACCTAGGGATTGAATCCAGGTCTCCTGTATTGCAGGCGGATTCTTTACCAACCGAGCCACCAGGGAAGCAAGTATTTCTAGATACATCAAAATCTTAGCTAATGGGTGTGAACTCAGAAGAAGATGGGCACACTTTCTTGCCCATCTGCACCTTACCTCACAAGACTTGGCTTTCTATACCAGAACCTGCCTCTTCCTTGATGTCTAAAATTGGGAAATATTGAAGATTTTAGCAGTGAGGAAGTTTTTCTTTCCCCATGGATTTGAACTTTTTTTTATCTAGCCCCAGCTAGCAAGCTCACCTAAACACAGTATGACAGGCCCAATCTTCATACATAGGTTTCTGGGCCTTAATTTCTTGTAAGCAAAATGCAAAATACTTAGAAAAGTGTCAAGCATTTAGTTAAAGCTTTTAAAACTTTGTATCTATAGCTTTAGGATCAAGTAACCCAAATATAAGCTGGGGCTTTATAAGGTCCAATCTTTGTGGGGAGTTGCATACAAAGTTATAAAGGCTGCTAACCTAAAAATCATTTAAGATCATTCAGCTCTTTAATCTTGATGTTCAGAAGTGCCTGGAGGTAAGAAATAGATTACAATTACAAGGATGCAGCCTGTAGCCATCAAACATGCTCCGGGACTGTCCCTTGGGCTTTGCGTATTCAGACAGCAAGTCCCAGAGTCAAGGTGAAGATGTGTGGTACTGCTGGAGAAAATAGAAGGCAAGTACACAGACAGTATAAACCACACAACTTGGACTAAATTAAAACACACTAATAGCCAACATTTATTCACTGCTTCTAAGTGTTAGATACCTAAGCTAAGATCTTTATATACATTATCTTATATAAATTCATAGCATCACAAAGAGATGATACCATATACATCCCTATACTAGTAATATGGGTGTTTTACAAATAAGAAATTTGAAGCTCAGAGAAGTTAATGTAGTAAGTCAAAGTCACACAGCTTCCTAGTGACACGACTGGAAACTCACAAGGAAAGTGTGTATGTTGATTCAAGAATCCAATCACCCAGTTAAGAATCAACTATCATAGCATCAACCAGATGCCAGACTCAAGGGGCGGAAGAAAATGTCAGAAAAGGCAAGCATTGGTTCGTGCACCTCACGGTGCAAAACATTCCTGACAATGTCAAGTAAACTGAATGTCTGCTTCTTTCATACACATTTTCACATGTTCTTTTGATATTACTGTCATCCTTAAAGTAGCAGTACTCCATGGATGGCTGGGAAAATACCTTGTGAGTCATGGTGTTTATCTTGCTTGTTTCATTCATTTTCTCTACAAACATTTATCTATATACTATCTATATACCTATTGTGTTGTGACTACAGATTTCAGCAGATTCCCTGTCACCAAGAATCTAGCAATCCATGCGGGAGACCAACAGTTACAAGTGCAGCTCATTATGAGATGGGGAACTTGATCTGCCTGAATGCGTGAAGGAAGGCATCTTGGAGGAAGTGATCCTTGAGATGATCTATGCAAAAGGAGCAGGGATTTTTCAAGTAAGTAAGGGGCAGAGAAGAAATAATTCCAGGCCCAGAAGCTGAAATTCATCTTATTTTTTCCCCCAGACCCACACTGTTAAATCTCATCATCTTAGAATGCTTGCACATGTGCGCCTGCTAAGTCCCTTCAGTCACGTCTGACTCTACGCAGCCCTATGGACTACAGGCTCTTCTGTCCATGGGCCTCTCCACGGGATTCTCCACTCCAGTACTGGAGTGGGTTGCCATGCCCTCCTCCAGGGAATCTTCCTGACCCAGGGATTGAAAGTGCATCTCGTATATCTCCTACATTGGCAGGCAGGTTATTTACCACTGGTACCACCTGGGAAACCCTCAAAATGCCTGGGTGTTTGCTAAGTAAGCTTTTTTTTGCCAGAGGCAGTGATGATTTGCGAAGGACAGGGGAGATTGCTTGGGTCTCAGGTGCTCAGCAGTCAGGCAGAGTGTGGCATCCGTGATATTTTTCCAGACTTCCAAAACACATGTTAGTAACGTCCTCCCCATTCCCAGCTCCAGCTCCCGCACAGAGGTGGCCTGACTCTCATGTTTCCCTGCTTTGCTTTTGCCTTGGGAATCTAGGGCTCAGTAGTCAGTTGCCTTTACGTCCCAAACACCGTCTTCCGGGGAGCTGCTATCCTTCCTCATTCCAGCTGACACCCTGCTCAACCATGGCAGGTGTCCAAGCCTCGCTCTCCCTGCATAGAGAGGTCAGCATTGCTCTGTAAATTATGCACCAGCCCCATGATGTTTGGGGAGCCTGTGTACCTGTTTTACCTGTGTGGAGATTAATTATTCAGTGAAGACAGTGTAAATGATTCACAGGTGATGGTGTGAAGCCTGGCTTTGGGACAGCCTCTCTTGGGAAGGTGTGATTGACTCTAGTATATGGTGAACTCAGTTCCCAGGCAGAGCTGGGTACATTTCTTTATTTTTTTATTTAAATAATTAAAAATTTTTTTTACAATGTTGCATTGGTTTCCGCTATGCAACAATGCAAATCAGCCATAATTACACATACATCCCTTCCCTTTGTAACCTCCATTCCCTTCCTCCATCCCATCCTTCTAGATCATCATGGAACAACAGACTGGCCTCCCTGTGCTACATAGCAACTACTTAAGAGCTGGGCACATTTTACCGGTTCCTTCGATCCTGTAGATTTCATACCCTATGTGCTTAATTGCTCACCCATATTCAACTCTTCGAAACCCCATGAACTATAGCCCACCAGGCTCCTCTGTCCATGGGATTCTCCAGGCAAGAATACTGGAGTGGGTTGCCATGCCCTTTTCCAGGGGATCTTCCCAACCCAGGGATCGAACCCAGATCTCCTGCATTGCAGGTGGATTCTTTAGCAGCTGAGCTACTAGGGAAGCCCAAATGTTTACAATCACTATACTTGAAAATCTATCACCTCACTTGGTGCTGACCTTACCTCTGTGGGGGAGGGGCGTGGGGGTTGAAATAATGTGGTCTAGTGAAATAAGCTGGATCCAGACAGATTTAGGTGTGAGTTCTGGTTTTTTAAACTCTGCTGGACCTCAGCTTTCTTTCATAAATTAAGGGTAATAAAGAATGACTTTGAACTGTTAGTATCTCCATTTGAATATTTCACCGAAGGTACCTGGCCAAGACGGACTCCTTACTGTCTCACCCTACCCCACCCACTGGAGTGGTACGCCCCATCTTGGGAAATGAGAGCCTCTTTTCTCAGCTACTCAGGACTAAGTTCTAGAAGTCACATATGAGTTTCTCCTCTCCTGCAGCCATCAGAGTTACTCTGCTTGCTAGTCCTTTCTGTTCTGCATCTCCCATTGATCACCCTCACCGTAACTCTGCTATTTCCCAGCCAATGCCTCGTTCAGCCGTGTTATTGAGAAGCTTGCTCATTCTGTCCCACCCTGCTGTCTTCATCCCCACCCAGCAGTCAGGTAGGTCTTTTAAAACTAAAAGAAGATGCTGCCATTTGTGATAAGATGGATGAACCTGTAGGGTGTTATGTGAATTAAGCCAGTCACAGAAGGACAAAAACTGCACTTACACGAGGTATTTAAAACTTGTACAAGTCAAGCATAGAAAGGTGGCTTCCAGTGGCTGGGGAAGGGGAGAAGTGGGGAGTTGCTAATGAGCAAGCCTAAATTTTTAGCTGTAAAAGATGGACAAGTGCTAGAGACCTGCTGTACATGGAGCCTTTAGGTAGCCATTCTGTGGGCGCACTTAGAAACCCTTCGAGAGGGCATCTCTTATGTTAGACCTTCTTACCACATTAAAATCTTACTACTTCCCTGCTAGTAATTCTCTAACGACTCCCCCTTACTCTTTTATTTTAAAGAACCTTTTATTTTGTGTTGGTGTATAGCTGATTGACAGTGTTGCGATGGTTTTAGGCGAACAGTGAAGGAACGCAGCCATACATATTATATATAATAGATACATACATATATCCATTCTCCTGCAAACTCCATTCCCATTCAGGCTGCCACATAACCCTGAGCCAAGTTCCCTGTGCAGTTCAGTAAGTCCTTGTCGGGTACCCACTGTAAATACAGTGGTGTGTACTTGCCCATCCCAAACTCCCTAACTGTCCCTTCCCCCATCAACCATAAGTTCGCTCTCTAAGTCTGTGAGTCTCTTCCTGTTTTGTAAGTTCGTAGCATCATTGCTTTTTAGATTCCACATATAAGGATGTCATACAATACTTCTTCTCTGTGTGACTTACCTCACTCAGTATGATGCTCTCTTTTCTACCTATGTTGCTGCAAATGGCTATCCCTTACTCTTAGAAGAAAATCCACTGCCTTTCTATTGCCTACAGGCTCTACGCGAGTTGACTCAAGCCCACCTTTTCCTCCTTTATACTGCCCAGCCTGCCTTGGGATTTTGGGACACTCCACACGTGTTCTCACTTGAGGGCTTTGCTCTTGCTCTTGCTGCCCCGTCCACCTGAAACTGACCTCCTCTGGCTTGTTTGGCTCCACGTCAACATCCAGATACCTGGTGTTTCGCTAACACCCGGAGGACCAGCCTCTCCTGTCACCAAAGCTGCTGCTTGATTTTCTTCCTGCTGCTCGATTTTCTTCCTGTTGCTCATCCTTACCTTCAGTGAGGATGCTGACCACGTGCTGGTTTGCTAACTGTCCCCTCACTGGGCAGGGAGCTCTCTGAGATCAAATCTTTCAGTCCTCACCATGGTGGCCCAAGGGAGGACTCTCAGTAAAATATAACAGTTTGAATTCAAGTTTGAATTTCACATAGACAGCAAATACCTTTTTAGCATAAAGATAATTGCAGAGGGTATACTTACTGCTGAAAAAAATTATTTTTGCCTTTGCAAATTTTTTGCTAAATATGGTAGCCCCAGTCCCAGAGCTTGTACCAAGGCTGGCACCTCTATTGATTCTTAGTATGTTTTTGTTGAAAGGAAGAAAGAGAGGAAGAAAGAAATGAAAACTATGGGAAAAAAATGTGCAGACTGAATTCTTTGTGTCTTTGCTGTTGCATTCTTAGCATTGTATTTTTTCCTGTGCAAGCTCTTCCTTGTAGCTTATCTAGTTGTGACACTCAGGCTGTCTAGTTGTGCCACGTGGGCTTAGCTGCCCCATAGCATGTGAGATCTTTGTTCTCCGGCCAGAGATAGAAACCATATTCCCTGCATTGGAAGGTGGATTCTTAACCACTGGACCTGGGAAGTCCCTCTTAGCGTTGCGTAATGCTCAACCTATGACAGGTGCTGATTAAAAGTATGTTAACGAAATAAAGAACCATGGGGTTATCCAGGGTGTTTTTTCCCTCCCTCCATATCACACTGTTAGTCTCATTCTGTAGCTGGAGAAACAAGGTTGGAGAACAAAAGCCAAGTCAAGTAGCTGGTGACAGCTTTAGCAGAATACAGCAGAAAGCGGATGGTGGAAGGTGGCTTAAGTAAATGGAGGCTTATTTGCTTCTTCTGTACAAGAAGCCGATGTAGAGGCAGTCTAGACCTGGTCTGATGGTCTTGAGACCCCACTTCAATCTGTCTCCTCTACAGTCCTCTAGAACCCACTTCTCCAAGTTCAGTGCACAGCTCAAGATGACTGCTGGAAAAGCCAGTGGATGGACAGCCAGTCACCACGTCCACATTCCAAGAAAAGAGCAAGTATCAGCAGGTGAGGAGAAAAGATTGCTCACCCCACCCCCAACCCCCCGGCCCTTTAAGAAACCTTCCTGCAAGTCCCTTATGACACAACCTCTTGCATCTCACTGGGCAAAACTGTCTCATGACCACTCCCAAGTGTAACGGAGCTGGAAATGTTGTCTGGATCCCACTGGATTCCAATCGGTTACATGTGCTTTGTTAAAAGTGGAGGTTTGTTCTTTATAGAGGGGGGAGAATGATGTTGGAGAGCAAAGAGCAACCTCTGCCATAGCCAGAGAGAGGCAGAAAGATCCCAAGCGTATCCTCGGTCTGCTGTGCCATGTGCAGCTCACACCAAGTCCTTTTGCTGCTGGGTCTTCTGTTGCAGGGACCAGTGCGTGGGTCAGAGTCTGGGGTGTGGATCTCTGTTAATCTGAGACTTTTTCTGTGTTGAAGAGGCTTCCGTGTATTCAAAGACTAGAGAACACTGGGGACACTCAGAAGCAGTTTATGCCTCTGAAATGAGAATTCAGACAAAAGTAGCATAAAATGGTGCTAGGGAGTTAGACCAAGTGGAGAAACGAGAGATGCTATATGTCTGATCCATTGTCCCAGGATCCCAGTAGATCTCAACAGATTGAAGCAGTGGTCTGAGTGCAATGAGACAGAAATGAGTAAGAACCAAACATGTGCGTGGGCGCATGTGCGCTTCAGTCAAGTCCGACTCTTTGCGACCCTACGGACTGTAGCCCACCAGGCTCCTCTGTCCGTGGGCTTCTCCAAGAAAGAATACTGGAGTGGGTTGCCTTGCCCTCCCCCAGAGGACTTTCCCGAGTGAGGGATCGAACCTGCCTCTCTTATGTCTCCTGCATTGGCAGGCGGGTTCTTTACCACTGGTGTCACGTGGGAAGCCCCAGAGAGCCTACACTTGAGTTCAAAAGAAAACCAACCAGACAGACTGATGTGAGTTCATATCAGCAGAATAAAAAATCATTGAGGTACTTTCCCTGGCAGCATGATGGAGTTGGGAGAGATTTGGTCATTCTCTGTGGTCAGTAGTAGCACAGAACTGGTGAGCGAGGTGAGGATCATGCTGTTAGGTATAGATTAGACTATATCTGTAACACTGCTTCCAGTTCTGGGCTCTCTAAGGGAGAAAGACAGGCTTGTCTTAAAAGAGGCAGAACCGGGATGTTTTTGGAGAGCTCCTCTGTCTGTCTCTTGAACATCTTTATCAATCACTTGGGTCATGCCTGCTTATCAAATCTGTGGATTGCTCTAGTCTGACAGGGGCAGTAGATACTGTGACTGACAGGATCAGTCAAGAAGAACAACGGACCAAAGTCAGCCCATGAAATTGAAAATGGAAAGCCCTGAATTTTGGTCAAGCAATCAACTAGGCAAGACTGGGATGAGGGAGACAGGGCCCACTAAGGTACCATTGTGTCTGTGTGTCCCGGGGCCACTGAACGCTCACCTCTGCCAAGGAGCCTGTGGCCAGTAATGACAGTCATGACTTTGCCCTGGGCCAGGGTTTTGACCTTGGCTTTGAGGATTCACATACTCTATGTGTTCCGGAGCCTATTGAGCTTGGAGAGGTGAACCTAGGCTGATGCTTACAGGAGGCCAAGGAATAGTAATAATTCATGCCAAGTATATTGACTTTCAGTATAAAATATTCTTTTTAAGTAATACATATATATAACTTGAATATTGTATATTTATATATATACATATATATGTGTATATACATATATATACATATATATATGCATACACATATATATACATATATATATGCATACATATATATAGGCTTCCCTGATGTCTCAGACAGTAAAGAATCCATCTGCAATGCGGGAGGCCTGGGTTTGATCACTGGGTTGGGAAGATCCCCCGGAGAAGGGCATGGCAACCCACTCCAGTATTCTTGCCTGGAGCCCCATGGAGAGAGGAGCCTGGTGGGCTATAATGCAGAGGGTCGCAAAGAGCTGGACATGACTGAGCGACTAAGCACCCAGCACAGCACGGCAGAGCACTTATTATACACACACATTGTTGTCTAGCCGCCTGGCTGTGTCTGACTCTGTGATCCTACGGACTGTAGCCTGCTAGGTTGCTCAGTCCATGTGATTTTCCAGGCAAGAGAATTGGAGCAGGTTGCCATTTCCTTCTCCAGGAGATCTTCCCAACCCAGGGATCAGACCCGAGTCTTCTGCATTGGCAGGAGGGGTCTTTGCCACTGAGCCACCTGGGAAACCTGCATATGTACATGTAATTTTTCTCCCTTTGTAGAAAAATGATAAATGAGACAAATAATGCTGCTAAGATTTTTCAAGGGACATGGAATCAAAAGGGATATGAGTAGTGTGACTCGAATGCTTGATGACATGGCATTAAAAGAGGCTAATGAACCTCTCTTTCTAATATGAATGTTCCCATGCTGGAAACAGAGAGAGACTCTAGGTAGGTCAGGTTACAGGCCACTTCTGTAGGCCTTGGAAATCATTTTTATCTCTTTAGGATGACTTGGCAGAATTCTGTTCTGCCCTTTTACTGTTGATATATACTGTCGGTCTTAGGAAACAACATTTTTCCCCCTTTCCTCTAGGCTTTGAGGTGCATCAGGTTGCCTCTGCTCCAAGGTCCCGGGGGAATGGGGGTCGAAGGACTGACCCTAAAGAGCTAAGCTCATTAAGCCTTCACTGCTGTCTGGTGGCGGTGGTGAAAGCCATTCAGTCGTGTCCTACTCTTTATGACCCCACGGGCTGTAGCCTGCCAGGCTCCTCTGTCCATGAGATTCTCCAGGCAAGAACACTGGAGTGGGTTGCCACACCCTCCTCCACATGATATTCCCAACCCAGGGATCGACTCAGGTCTGCCGCTTTTCAGGGGGATTCTTCACCCTCTGAGCCCCCAGGAAGCCCCTCATTGCTTCAACACCTGGTCATTTCTCTGGAGGAAAAATAAAGTCCTCTTTTCCAAATCTACTGCCCTTTAGGGACAGACTCCCAAACACCCCAATCAGTGCCCTGCACTCTTCCAGCCTCTTGGGCACACATGCAAACAGTGCTATGGCATCAGCTTTGACTCTTTTCTGTGTTCTCAGTTCCCAGCGGATGGCCTGATGTATCCATTCACTTTTCCCAAGGGATTCCTTCTTTCCCTTTCTGCTTATGGATGTTCTTGTCACACCTCCCTTAGCACCTCCTAGTGAGAAACAGAGGGCACACTGACATTAGTGTCATCTGAGAAGCATTTAGTATGAACTGCTTACCAAGCTGGCAGCAGGGTTTAGGGAAACCATGAACAGTCCAGTACTACAGGGCCATGGGGTCTGGTTGCCATCATAAGTCTGAAGTGGAGAGAGGAGGAGAATCAGGAGACAGAGGAGGCTGTGTGAAATGGACCTTCCCGCAGGATCCCTGGCCTTGGGCAAAACCAGCCCATGGCAACCCCACAGCAATAGTAATAAATGCCGCACTCTTCACGGCTTCTCTCTCTTCCTTCTCCTGCTGGTGTGCAACACTGGCCAAACCTGGTTGCAAGTCAGTGGGCAAGGGAGCTCAGTGGTATTTGCTGAGGCATTTAACCTCCCAGGTTATAGCTGAGTGGATAAAAGTGGAGAGTGGACTTACAGGGGCAAATGGAATAATCCAGCAAACCGCTGAAGGCCAGACTTTGCTATTAATATCCTTATTTTCTCGGTATCTCATCCTGCACATACTAGATTTGCTATAGTTTAAGTGACTATGACTTTCTTTAAAATGATCTTTGGCTCCTATATTCCAGGGCTCAACCAGTGCCCAAAAGATGCTCCGTAAATATTTGTGGGGTGACTAGTGAGTGAATGAATGAATCAATGAGTGAATGAATGAATTGAGTTCAGTGGGGACTTGCCCTTTTTTGTAGCTTGCTGCTACAGATTCTGCTTTCAGCCTCTCCCCCGTCTTACTATAGGCTCCTAGGACCAGTTCCTATTCTTGAATTTCTGTAACACCCTCCTGTACCTGGGACTAGCCGTGTAATGCAGTTCTTGGATGCTTTGCTTCATCACTGCAGTGCTGCATAGCAGCTCCTGCCTCGGGCACAGCCTCTGCTCTCTGTTCAGCAGTCAGTCTTTCTCTGACAGATGCAGAGCTCCTGTCCTCCTGCCAGGAATGTTCTTCGAGGAAATCTTCTCTTCTGGCTCTAGGCAGGTGAAATTGCTTTCTCCCTGACACACTTCCATTTATATGAACTGTTAAGCAGACATCGATTTCCTCCTCTGTTGTATTCTGGGCTCTTTCCAAGTGGACATCACTGGGCATAAGGACGAAGAGCTGCAGTCCAGAGGGAGAGAAGACAACAATAGATCATTATTAATCAGTGATCAGTGAGGTTGCAGGAAAAAGCTCTGCAGGAGCGCAGATGAGAGGCGTCTCTTCCAACCTGGAGGTTCCAGCAAGTCTTTTTGGAGGGGTTGGCATCTGATTTTGTAGGATGGGAATGAGCTAAGCAATGGAAAATGAGAAATGTGTTCCAAGTCAAGAGAAGAGGATGATCAAAATGACAGATGCCTGGCATTGCATAGTGTGTGCAGGAAGCATGAACAAATCTGCACGATTAGCGTAAAGCGGAGGCATGGTGGGCTGACTGCAGGTGGTTGGAAGGGCAGGTGGGAGCTAGGATGTGGAAGACTTGGCATGCTAGGATTAGCTGTTATCAGGACTGCAACTGCGGTGGGGTTGATGGGGCACGTGCTTCAAATGCCACATTTAAAAAAGGCTCCAAAAACAGCAGTCAAGAGAAAAATATCAAAATTTGAAATAAAGATGAATCAGAATCACTGACTTTTTCCTTTTGCCTTATAATCCAATAAGGCTCAGAATGACAGTTACTGATCCTGTCTTTATAAAATTGACATGTATTTATCTCTTCAACAAATGTTGCTCAAACAACTGTATATCCACAAGCAAGAGAATGAAGTTGGACCCACATATCATATCATACACAAAAATTAGCTGAAAGAACCTGATAGTCCTAAATGTAAGGGCTAAAACTATAAAGTCTCCAGAAGGAAACACCAGGAATCAATTTTCATGATCTTTAGACAAGCAGTAATTTCTTTGATATGACACCAAAACCACAAGTGATGAAAGACTGACACATTGGACTTCATCACATCTGAAAACTTTTGTTTTCCTAAGGATACCATTACGAAAATGAAAGGACAGCTCAAAGACACAGACAAAATATATGCAAACCATGTATTTGTTAAGGCACTTGTATGAGGAATATATAAAGAACACTTCAGTTCATTTCAGTTGTTCAGTTGTGTCTGACTGCAACATGGACTGCAGCACACTGGGCTTCCGTCTCCATCACCAGCTGCTGGAGCTGCTCAAACTCATATCCTTCGAGTTGGTGATGCCATCCAACCATCTCATCCTCTGTCATCCCCTTCTCCTCTGGCCTTTAATCTTTCCCAGCATCAGAGTCTTTTCCAATGAGTCAATTCTTCACATCAGGTAGCCAAAGTATTGGAGTTTTCAGCTTCAGCATAAGTCTTTCCAATGAATGTTCAGGACTAATTTCCTTTAGGATGGACTGCTTAGATCTCCTTGCTGTCCAAGGGGCTCTAAAAACCAACACCACAGTTCAAAAGCATCAGTTCTACGGTGCTCAGCTTTCTTTATGGTCCAACTCTCACATCCGTACACAACTACTGGAAAAACCATAGCTTTGACTAGATGGATATTTGTCAGCAAAGTAATGTCTCTGCTTTTTAATATGCTGTCTAGGTTGGAGAAAGAAATGGCAGCCTACTCCAGTGTTCTTGCCTGGAGAATCCCAGGGACGGGGGAGCCTGGTGGGCTGCCATCTACAGGATTGCACAGAATCGGACACGACTGAAGCAACTTAGCAGCAGCAGCAGCAGCAGCAGCAGGTTGGTCATAACTTTTCTTCCAAGGAGTAAGTGGCTTTTAATTTCATGGCTGCAGTCACCATGTGCAGTGATTTTGGAGCCCCCCAAAATAAGGTCTCTCACTGTTTCCATTGTTTCCCCATCTACTTGCCATGAAGTGATGGGACCAGATGCCATGAATCTTAGTTTTTTGAATGTTGAGTTTTAAGTCAGCTTTTTCACTCTCCTCTTTCACTCTCATCGAGATGCTCTTCAGTTCTTCTTCACTTTCTGCCATAAGGGTGGTGTTGTCTGCATGTCTGAGGTTATTGATATTTCTCCTAGCAATCTTGATCCCAGTTTGTGCTTCATGCAGCCTGGCATTTCTCATGATGTACTCTGCATATAAGTTATATAAGCAGGGTGACAGTATGCAGCTTTGATATATTCCTTTCCCTATTTGGAACCAGTATGTTGTTCCATGTCCAGTTCTAACTGTTGCTTCTTGACCTGCATACAGATTTCTCAAAAGGCAGGTCAGATGATCTGGTCTTCCCATCTCTTTAAGAATTTGCCACCGATTGATGTTATCCATACAGTCAAAGGCTTTGGAAGAGTAAAAAAGCAGAAGTAGATGTTTTTCTGGAACTCTTGCTTTTTTGATGATCCAGTGAATGTTGGCAATTTGATCTCTGGCTCCTCTACCTTTTCTAAATCCAGATTGAACATCTGGAAGCTCATGGTTCCTGTACTGTTGAAGCCTAGCTTGGAGAATTTTTAGCATTACTTTGCTAGCATGTGAAATGAGTGCAATTGTGCGGTAGTTTGAGCATCTTTGGTATTGCCTTTCTTTGGGATTGGAATGAAAACTGACCTTTTCCAGTCCTGTAGTCACTGCTGAGTTTTCCACATTTGTTAAGAACACTTAACAACTCAAAAATAAAAGGACAAATACCCAATTAAAAACTGGGCAAAGGATTTGAGACATTTCTTCAAGAAGATATATGAATGGTTAATAAACATATGAAAAGATGCTCAATGTCCTTAGTCATTAGGGAACTGGAAATCAAAGCCACAATTGATAATATTTCACATTCAATAAAAAGATTATGACAAAAAAGACTGAGTATGACAAATGTTGATAGGGATAAGGAAAAACTGAAACTCTCCTACATGGCTCATGGTGATGTGAAATATTGTGCATCAGTTTTGGAAACCAGCTTGGTAGTGCCTCAAAAAGTCAAATAGAGAGGTGTCATATGACTTTGCAATCCCATTCCTAGGCATTAGCCCAAGAGAAATGAAAACATGTTCAAACAAAACTTGTACATGAATGTTGATAGCAGTGTTATTCATAGTAACCAAAACATAGAAACAGCCCAAATATCCACCCATTTTGTTGAATGGATTGACAATTGTGGTATATTCATGCAATGGAATAATATTTCATCATTAAACAGGAACGAAATACTGATGTGTGTGTGTGTGCGTGCGTATGTGTGTGTATGTGTGTGTTAGTCGCTCAGTCGTATCCATCTCTTTTTCGACCCCATGGACTGTAGCCCACCAGTCTCCTCTGTCTATGGGATTTCCCAGACAAGAATAATGGAGTGAGTTGCCATTCCTTCCTTTCTCCAGGAGACCTTCCTGATCCAGGGACTGAACCTGGGTCTCATGCATTGCAGGTAGATTCTTTGCCATCTGAGCCACCAGAGAAGCCCCATCAATACATATTGAAACACAGATAACCATTGAAAGCGTAAGCTAAGTGAAAGAAGCCAGCCACAAAAGACTGCATGTTGCCTGATTCCACTGCTATGAAATGTCCGGGATAGGGAACTACGTGCTGTGCTTAGGTGCCCATTTGTGTCCGATTCTTTTCGACTCCATGGACTGTAGCCTGCCAGACTCCTGTGTCCATGGGGATTCTCCAAGGGAACTACAGAGAGATAAAGTGAGGGCTAGAGGGAGTAGCACGGGGAAGGCGATGGCACCCCACTCCAGTTCTCTTGCCTGGAAAATCCCATGGACGGAGGAGCCTGGCAGGCTGCAGTCCATGGGGTCACGAAGAGTCAGACACGATTGAGCGACTTCAGTTTCACTTTTCACTTTGATGCATTGGAGAAGGAAATGGCAACCCACTCCAATGTTCTTGCCTGGAGAATCCCAGGGACAGGGGAGCCTGGTAGGCTGCCATCTCTGGGGTCACACAGAGTCGGACATGACTCTGCAACTTAGCAGCAGCAGAGAGAGTAGCAAGAGTGCTGGAGGGTGACTGTTAACAAGGTTATTTTTGGGTGATCAAACTGTTATAAAATTAGTTATAAATCAACTCTACTCCAATAGAAATTAAAATAAAACCTGTTAAAATTAGAATATGGTAATGGTTGCACAATTTTGTAAACATACCAAACCATTGAACCTTACACTTCAAAGAGATGAACTTTTGGTATGTAAATTACATCCAAATAAAGTTAAAGCATTATTCACCTCGATTGATTCCTGAGTGTTTTGGCACCTCCTTAAATCTTGTTCCTGGGGAAAGTGCCTTATTTGTCGCAACTCCAGTGCAGGCCCATGGAGTTAGATTTCATCGTGTGTTTTATAGGAAAGCTTTGAAAGGTTTAAAGCAGTGAATGGTCTGGTTTTTTTGCTGGTCATGTGGCTTTGCAGGGTGGGAGTGGGGGTGGCTAGAAATGGGCAATGCCAGAGGCAGGAACCCACCTGGGAGGTGGCTATGAGAGCTTCTCTCCTGATGCATGAACACGGCACCAAGAATGTTTGTGGAGAGCTGGTTAGGAGGGAAAACTGATGAGCTTGACTTGGGAGGGAGAGGTCTAAAATGCCTCCCAGGCTTTCAAGTCAATCTCAGTGCTACTGATTAGCTTTGCACTTGGTGGAGCCTGGACTGCTTTTGAAGTAATCAGGGCATTATAAACCACCAGATCACTGGGCTATTGCATTATCTCCTCGCTGAAAGCTTGACGGCAGTCCGCTGTTCTTAGAGTGAGCCCCAGCTCCCCTGCCATGGCCTCCCAGACCCTAAATGGGACCTCTGCCCACCTGTCCGGCTCCATCCCATTCATTCTCCCTCTCGTTCACCCAGCTCAGCCTCTCAGGTCTCTGTTTTGCTCCGGATAGGCCAAGGTAGAAGGATTACTTCTGGGACGTAGTATTCAGTTCTTCTGCCTGGAATCTTCCCCCAGCTCTTTTTATGACTGACACAATTTTTAGTGTTTTCCTGGATTATCATGTTTTCATGAAGCCTCTCAAAGGGCCTTCTCTGCTTACCTGGTCCATCAACATTCACTGTATTAATTTCCTACAGTCACTGTAACAAATCTCTACAAGCTTGCTGAAAATAACAGGCACTTTAATTTACAGTTCTGTAGGTTAGAAGTCCAACATGAGTCTCATTGGGCTACAGTCAAGGTGTTGGCAGGACTGTGTTTCTTTTTCTGAGGAAAAATCCGTTTCCTTGCTGTTTCCAGCTGCTACAGCTCACTCATGACTCCCTTCTCCCTTCTTCAAAGCCAGCAGCACTGCATTTCCGGTCATTCTTCAGTTCAGTTCAGTCGCTCAGTTGTGTCTGACTCTTTGTGACCCCATGGACTACAGCATGCCAAGCCTCCCTGTCCATCACCAACCCCCGGAGTGTACCCAGACTCATGTCCATCGAGGTGGTGATGCCATCCAACCATCTCATCCTTTGTCGTCCCCTTCTCCTCCCACCTTCAATCTTTCCAAGTATCAGGGTCTTTTCAAATGAGTCAATTCTTCGCATCAGTTGGCCAAAGTATTGGAGTTTCAGCTTCAGCATCTGTCCTTCCAAAGTCCAAAGCACAAACTGGAATCAAGATTGCTGAGAGAAATATCAGTAACCTCAGATATGCAGATGACATCACCCTTATGGCAGAAAGTGAAGACAAACTAAAGAATCTCTTGATGAAAGTGGAAGAAGAGAGTGAAAAAGTTGGCCTAAAACTCAACATTCAGAAAACTAAGATCATGGCATCTGGTCCCATCACTTCATGGCAAATGGATGGGGAAACAATGGAAACAGTGAGAGACTTGATTTTCTTGGGCTCCAAAAGCACTGCAGATTGTGACTGCAGCCATGAAATTAAAAAACAATTGCTTCTTGGAAGAAAAGCAATGATCAACCTAGACAGCATATTAGAAACAGAGACATTACTTTGCCAAGGAAGATCCATCTAGTCAAAGATATGGTTTTTCCAGTAGTCATGTATGGATGTGAGAGGTGAAATATTAAAAAAAGGTGAGAACTGAAGAATTGATGCTTTTGAACTGTGGTGTTGGAGAAGACTCTTGAGAGTCCCTTGGACTGCAAGGAGATCCAAGCAGTCCATCCTAAAGGAGATCAGTCCTGAATATTCATTGGAAGGACTGATGCTGAAGCTGAAACTCCAATACTTTGGCCACCTGATGGGAAGAACTGACTCATTGGAAAAGACTCTGATACTAGAAAAGATTTAAGGCAGGAGAAGGGGACAACAGAGGATGAGAGTTGAATGGCATCACCGACTTGATGGACATGAGTTTGAGCAAGCCCTGGGAGTTGGTGATGGACAGGGAACCCTGGCGTGCTGCAACACTGAGCGACTGAAGTGAACTTTAAGTACCAGATGCTATTCCTTTGGGATATATTAAACAAAGACGTTAGCTTCCCAGACCTCACACCTTTTTAAACAATTAATTAATTCATTTTTGGCTGTGCTGGATCTTTGTTGCTGCGAGGGCTTTTCTCTAGTTGTGGCGAGCAGGGGCTGCTCTCTAGTTTCAAGGTGTGGGCATCTCATTGCGGTGGTGTCTCTTATTGTGGAGCATGGTTCTAGGATGCTTGAGCTTCGGCAGTTGTGGCTCCGAGGCTTTAGAACACAGGCTCAATGGCTGTAGCACACCGGCTTAGTTTCTTGGCAGCATTTGGGATCTTCCGAATCAGGGATCAAACCCATGTCTCCCACGTTTTCCTGCAGATTCTCTACCACTGAGCTACCAGGGAAACTCTCAGACCTTATATCTTTTGCAGAGGTTTAAATAATATAGATGCCTGGGTCCCCATCAGCCACTCTGGAAGCCTAGCCACTTTGATGAAGATGACACATCATGAGACGGCAGGTTAGAATCATTTAAATATATTTTCCCTACATTTTGACCATCATTCCAGAGGAAGAGTTTTTTTGGAGCTATGTTTCTAAAACCATCTGTGGTGAAGGACAAATTTTTTTTTTTAATTTCCCATCCGTTTTTGATACTTTTGGAAAATACAGAAAGTATAAAAATAATTTCTAGAAAAATAAAAGTTTGTTTCCTTGTCATGATGGTGTCAAATGCCTGTAAATGTTCCTAAACACTCTCGATTTCTATACAAATGGTATCATAAGCAGAGAACTAGCATTTCTCAGAACAACCCCAGACCTGTGTGTCTGACTTAGTCTCCATTTCTCATCTATAAAGTGAGAAACATATATGGCGAGCCACTATGAGGATTCAACTGCGGAATGTAAATCACCAAAGTCCCTGTCTGGCTTAACAAGTAATAGTTATTAATTCTCACAGCTATTATGCCTTCTGGGCTTCCCAACTGGCTCAGTTGTGAAGAATCCACCTGACAATGAAGGAGAAGCATGAGATGTGGGTTCGATCCCTGGGTTGGGAAGATCCCCTGGAGGATGAAGTGGCAACCCACTCCATCTTCTTGCCTGGGAAATCCCACGGACAGAGGAGCCTGGCAATCTACAGTCCATAAGGTCTGTCTGACATGACTCAGCATTTAAACAACAACAATGTTATGCCTTAACATTTCTTAACAATACTATAGTATTCAATTTTTGGTGTCATAAAAATCAAATTAGAGTCCTTCGCTTCTCCAGCAGAAAGCCACATCTTGCTGGCTCATCATAAAAACGATGTAGAATTCCAATATCTATGGGTGGGATTTGTTTTTGCCTACAAATACTGTGCAAACAAAACATGCCTTTGAATACTAATCATTGAGAACTCTCCATTTGCTTTTCAAACACCAGCCAGATGTTCCCCCTTCTTGCTGGAAACTGTGCCCACCCTCGGGCCCATTAGACAAAATGCTGGCTATCACCAGCTGACAAGGTCTGGGGATTGACTCTTTTTAAATAACCATAAGGTCATGGGGATTAGATGTTTTCCAGGGAGTCAGAGGAGAAGTGGAATGTCAGCTTCGCCTTTTCCCCTCAAAGATGGCTCAGTGATATTTTCGCAAAGGAGGGACTGTGGCTGCCTGACAGCCCTGAATGGGAAACACAAGGTTAGATGAGAAGTGAGAAGGTCACTCTCCACCTGGAGACACAGCTGTAATTTCCTTCCGAGGAGCAGCGTTAAAGGGAGCGCGTGGAGAACTCTTCCGAGAGCTGGAAATCAGAGACAAAGCCTGCGAGTGAGAGAGAGGCAACTTGGCAGAAGAGAGACAGCAAGAGCTTTGGCAATAGAGGGTCCTGGGGTTGAATCTCAGCCCCAGTGTGTACCGATTGTGTGACCTAATGCACAGGCCATAGCCTCTGGGACAATGGAGCCACCCTCGTGGGATGGCTGCAGGCGTTAGTGATGTTATGTATGAGTGTGCGGCGCACAGCGAGTGATCCGCGCAGTTAGCTATTGCTATTGATTAGCTATTGATTAGCTATTGCTGATTCTTGTGTTGCTCACCCAAAGAGCAAGGTCCACCAGAAATCCCTGTGGCCTCCTTTTTCTGTTTGTCACATCTTTTTTTTTAATATATTTTTTTTAAATTTTATTTTTCCTTTATTCTACGTTACAGTACTGTATTGGTTTTGCCATACATTGACATGAATCAGCCACAGGTGTACACGAGCTCCCAATCCCAAAGCCCCCTCCCACCTCCCACCCCATATCATCTCTCTGGATCATCCC
>SJYF01000267.1:3731494-3744097 GCA_006410515.1 Procapra przewalskii | reverse complement strand
AACATTCAGAAAACGAAGATTATGGCATCTGGTCCCATCACTTTATGGCAAATAGATGGGGAAACAGTGGAAACAGTGGCTGACTTTATATTTTGGGGCTCCAAAATCACTGCAGGTGGTGACTGTAGCCATGAAATTAAAAGACGCTTGTTCCTTGGAAGAAAAGCAATGACCAACCTAGACAGCATATTTAAAAGCAGAGACATTACCAAGAAAGTTCCTCCTAGTCAAAGCTATGGTTTTTCCAATAGTCATGTATGGATATGAGAGTTGGATTATAAAGAAAGCTGAGTGCCAAAGAACTGATGCTTGTGAACTGTGGTGTTGGAGAAGACTCTTGAGAGTCCCTCGGACTGCACAGAGATCCAACCAGTCCATCCTAAAGGAAATCAGTTGTGAATATTCATTGGAAGGACTTATGTTGAAGGTAAACTCCAATACTTTGGCCACCTGATGTGAAGAACTGACTCATTGGAAAAGACCCTGATGCTGGGAAAGGTGGAAGGGGATGACAGAAAATGAGGTGGTTGGATGGCATCACTGACACAAATGATATGAGTCTGAGTCAGCTCTGGGAGTTGGTGATGGACAGGGAAGCCTGGCATGCTGCAGTTCATGGGGTCACAGAGTTGGACACGACTCAGTGACTGAACTGAACTGACAATTTTTTTTCATATTCTTTTCCATTATGGTCTATCACAGGATTCTGAATATAGTTCCTTGTGCTATACAGTAGAACTTTACTGTCTATCCATTCTATATATACCAGTTTGCATCTGTTAACCCCAAATTCCCTGGGGGCTTCCCTAGTAGCTCAGCTGGTAAAGAATCTGCCTACAGTACAAGAGACCCTGGTTCAATTCCTGCATCAGGAAGATACCCTGGAAAAGGGATAGACTACCTTTTCCAGTATTCTTGGGCTTCCCTCATGGCTCAGACGGTAAAGAATCTGCCTGCAATGTGAGAGACCTGGGTTTGATCCCTGGGCTGGGTAGATCCCCTAAAGAAGGGCATGGCAACCCACTCCAGCATTCTTGCCTGAGAATCTCAATGGACAGAGGAACCAGGTGGGCTACAGTCCATGGGGTCACAAAGAATCTGACACAACTGAATGACTAAGCACAGCACAGCACCCAAATTCCCACCCCTACCCTCTCCCACCCCCCACCCCTTAGCAAGCACCAGTCTATTCTCTATGTCCTTGATTTTGTGAAACAGAGTATATTATTTTTAAATTTTTTTTCACAAATATTTTGTTTATTTTAATGAGGTTGGTGCAGACAAGGTCCATTTAAAACCTACATCCCAGGCCCCAAAGTACAAATAAATTAAAAAAGAGCAGTGTTCTGTTGTATACATGTTTGCATGGATAACTTATTTGTTTTTTGGCCATGCCACGGGGCATGTGGCATCCTAATTCCCTGACCAGAGATAGAACCTGAGCCCCTTCAGCAGAAGCACAGAGTCTTACCACTGGACATCTGGGGAAGTCCCTCCTGCATGAGTAACTTTAATTGCCAATGAAAATTAGAACTTTTCTGGGATCTTCTGACAAGATTTTTCTTTCATCTTAAAATGCTTTCTCTTTAGTGAAACCATCTTTGAAGTTAGTCATTTTTCCCATCACCTCTGTTACCTTGATTTCAATCTGATATTCCCCTGTTTTTTCAGTCCAGATCCTCAGATTTTAAAAGTAGCTTCAAGTTAAAGACAAGTCATTTCCCCACAGTTTAGTTCTCTGAAAACCTTCCATCTCCCACTGACAGTCATAGTCCAGGAATGAAGCAACCACATGTTAGAACTTCAGGGCCAATTGGAAAATCACTTATGAGTCCTCACATTAGTTGATCTCATTTATCACAAGCCTACAAATTCATAGACCTAGAGAAGTCAGCCAGTCTCTCTGTGGACATATGTAATTTTTTTTTAATTAATTTTTACTGGAGTATAGTTGCTATAGTTTTTCCAGTAGTCATGTACACTTGTGAAGATTGGACCATAAAGAGGATTGAACACTGAAGAATTGATGCTTTCCACCTGGATGGTGTTGGAGAAGACTGTCGAGAGTCCCCTGGATAGCATGGAGGTCAAACCAGTCAATCCTAAAGGAAATCAATCCTTAATATTCATTAGAAACACTGATGCTAAAACTGAAGCTCCAATACTTTATCCACCTGATGCAAAGGGCTGACTCATTGAAAAAGACCCTGATGCTCAGAAAGATTGAGGGCAGGAGGAGAAGGGGGCAACAGAGGATGAGATGGTTGGATGGCATCACTGACTCAATAGACATGAATTTGAGCCAACTCTGGAAGATAGTGTAGGACAAGGAAGCCTGATATGCTGCAGTCCTTGGGGTCTCAAAGAGTCAGACATGACTTAGCAACTGAATAACAACAAATAGTTGCTTTTCAATGTTGTGTAGTTTAGACTGAACAGTAAGGGGAATCAGCCATACATATACATATATTCCATTCTTTGTGGACTTTCTTCTCATTCAGGTCACCACAATGCATTAAGTAGGATTCCTTGTGCTATATCATATTTTCTCTTTAGTTATCTATTTTAAAATCATAATTTTTAAAAAGGAGAGCGTGATATGAAGCAGACTGAGGTATGATCACCAAAAAACAGCACAATGTAAATAAACAATAATGAATCATAGGCACTAGAATTCAAATGACCAGATGTTTTAGAGATGGGGGTTCCAGTTTTCAATTCTGTTTTGAACACCACATTACAAAAGAACTCTTTTAAAAAATAAAAGAGAATTAAGGGAAAAGAAAGAAAACAAAAAGAATATCTAAATGGTTGAATGACCCCCTGTGTGCTCTTGATAACCTTCAGTCACACCTTCCTCAATTCCCAGTCCTTTCGGAGAGTGATTATCAACAATTCTCTGACCTTCAAAGAGAAGTCTGAGTGAATTTATGGGAATGTCCTGTCTATGGCAGAATGATTCTTTGAGTTTCTTGAGATGTGTTGTCATTTTCCCTTTGAAGTGAATGTCACTGCTATCCTGACATGACTTTGAGTTTTAATATATTGTGTTTCCTTCTGTTGGGGGGATTTGTAATTTCCTTCGTTCTGTCTCATCGCAACAAAAATTTGAAGCAATGGACAGACCCGTGTTACAGCCCCACATAATTTCCTTGGATAGACCAGTGTTACAGTTCCGTTTTATTTAAAAAATAAAAGAAAATACATCCTCAAGGTGTGAGGGCAGACTGACCCAAAAGATGCAGAGAAGAGAAACCCATGGTGCAATTTTGGCTCCTCATTTTATATGCTTTTTTCTCCTCCCCCTGAGCCTGCCCTATGTAATTTGGGCTAGCCAGGAGGGCTGTTTGTTTTCCTGAGGTTCTCACTCTGGTCCTTGGACCTTCCTTTGTTCTATTTTTGGTAGCTTTTCCCTTCTTTGTCTTTCAGTCTCCACCATTCTGGACTCCTTTTTCCTTTTCTCACTAGTTAACACTTCTTACCCCTCTAAGTCTTCCATTAAAGTTTTTGCCTCCTGGCCAGTCATGGTGATGGGGGTTCCCTCCCCATCCTGGGATCTCCACATAGCAGCGGCCTCGGGTAGGGAGAACCTCAGTCCTAGGTTTCTCTCTTCCCCATAGCACAATGCCTTGGCTCCAGGGTATATTGTTGATCCCAAGTCCTCATAGCAATTCCCTCAAAAAGGTAACAGGATCTTTTTCTCCCAAGAGGATGCTAAAACCCCGAGAGTTTAGATAATTGGGTCAAAGGCATTGTCAGCTACTAACTGGCACTTGCCAAGGCATTTCCCATCTACCTCAACAAAGATCAAATTATGAGCTGCTGCAGCTGCTGACCTTCAACACCCCCTGAAAGGAGCTCAGAACGGAGATCAGAAATGAGCTACTCTGTGCTCTGGAAAGTCTGGCAGAACAAGTCTTAGATATTTTCAAGAGCTGATTTTACGAGCCCAGTTCTTGCATCTCCTCACATCTAGAAAAGCAATAAAGTCCTTCACGGTGACCCTTGCTCCCTGTGACTAGCAGAAACCTTCTGCAAAAATACCTGCTTGATTGAGTGAACTCCCTGTTCACTGAAGTCACAGATATACAGACCTTCCCTCTACCTCTTTGGAGCTGTTTCTCAGAGCTATTGTTATGCCCAAGTCTCGAAATCTCCCAGTGACCACCAGGGAGCCGATATCCGATGCAAAAGCAAGAGAGGTTTTATTACCAAGCTCGAGCTGGGGCTCCCACCGTTACAGCGGCTATAGGGAGGAGCTCCGGGTCTTGGGTTACATTGCTTATATAGGGAGTGTTCATGAAAAAGAGAATTTCTAGGTAGGGGGACGTCTGATTGGTCACTTTCTTTCAAAGGGTTGTATGTTGGTTTTTGATTGGTCCCTATTTCCTAGGTAGACCACAAGTTCCTGAACGTCAGGAGATTCTGGTCTGGGGTCCGATTGGCTCGTGGGTGGTAGAGTGAGGTCAGCGGATTCCAAAGGCTCTTTTCCCAGAACCTTACAAAATGGAGTTTTTCTGTTAACAAAATGGAGTAGCTTAGATTCTTCACTATCTGAAATGTGCTCTCCTGGGCTATAGTCCTCATTTGGGCCCAAATAAAACCTAACTTGAAACTCTCATATTGTACATTTTTTAAAGCCAGCAACACAGAGCAGAAAAGAGGCAGCAGCTACAGGTGATTCTGTGCTGTAAAAACCAGGTCATGCTCTTCTCCCCGTCTCTGCTTGGAGCCCTTCTCCCCGTCTCTGCTTGGGTATGACACGCCACGCCCAAAACAGAGTGAGCTGGTGGGAGCCCTCACCTGTCACCCTGACTCATGACCCTCTGAGCTCTCCACCACACACTCCACTTCAATCCCTGTCCTCTTCCTTTTCTACGTCCAAAGATGTTAACCAGCCCTTGGAATACTGTCTGCCAACTGCTGAGTGGAAAAATACCAACAGAGAAGCAGGGAAGCAAAAAAGAAAAGTGAAGAGGCAAACACCTTATTTATCACTCTTGACTTCATTACAAAAGATCTGCAAAGCTCACACACACACACATAAAATCAACCTGCAAATCATGTTACGGTTAATAAAACAGTAATTTAACACCCCCCTCAACCTTCCCTGGCAGTGTCCTGAGGTACTCACAATGCCCTTTCTATGTTTTATTTTAAGGCCCAGTACAAAAGGTTTTCACCTTAGTGTAATTAACTTTTTATCATTAAGATTCTGAAAAATTGAATTGTGTTGGACACAGGTCACCATAATGAGAATTTAATGGCGACATATTACAGTGTGCACTAAGCTATGAATCTGTGCTAGAGGCTTCACGTTGCTACTGACCTATGCAAATTTCCATCTCAGTGGCCCTTATTCTTCCACTGTGGCATCCGGCCCCCTCTCTGCTTCCCTCTCATCTCCTTAAACAATGATTCTCTCATTTTCATATTAATTGCATCACTTAACTGAGATAATGCTCCCTCTGAAATGAGCAAAGGGATGAATCACCGAAACGGGCCATTATTCTTTTTGCTTAACCAATTTCACAGGCCCCGCACAAAGCACTGCCTTCGTTTGGCTTCCTATAATTGCTTATCATTAGGCCCAGCCGCCCCACGAAGTACCTTTTTATTTATTTAAGTCTCATCTCTGATGGATGGAAAATGAGTCACTTGCATATCTGAGAGGCCCAGACAATTTGAGGCAAGGGAGGTGGTGGGATACCCTGGAGGCCATAAATGGAGGAGAAGCAGCCTGGGTGAACAGCCCTGCCCCTTCCCCCTTTCCCACAAGATTCCAGGGACAGCCGCAGCTTTCAGGTGACCTGTGGCTTCCAGCAGCCCCTCTGGCTCCTGCTCCCGGATAATCACATGATCGAGAGGAGGGAGGGCTTGACCACGCGATGATGGCAGTTTGGTACCCGTGAGGGATGGGGATGAGGCTTTCCAGGTGCCTGCTTCACCAGGGAAGTGAATAAGGCAGATGAGAGCCTATCCCCTGGCTTTGACATCAGCATGAGATGGATAAAGGAACATCATGAAAAATTGCTGTTTATTCCTTCATTCTCTCTCTCCCCCTTTCATTCCTTTAAGGAAATCCCGAATTGTGAAAGAGAGAGGGAGAGAAGGAAAGGACATTTTCCGAGGGAAATGAGTCTGTTATCAGCCACAGACATACTCAGAAAGGCATCAGGAGAGAACGGCTCCCTCGCCATGAAAAAGAAAATCTCCTATTAGCCTGTCAGGGATCTGGGCTAAAGCGATCCCTAGAGCTTTACCTAGAGCACAGCGTGTACTTTGTTCCTGTGCATAAGAGGGCCTGTCAGAGCCAGCTGTCAGTGGCCTTGGGATCCGTTCTGTCGTAATATTGCTTCTCAAATAGTGCTGCCATGACTCACACCGCCTGTCTGTTTGGTAGCTGCTGTATTTTCACCTGTAATGCTCATCCACCTTTGTGCTCAGCACTCACCAGGGCTTCTCAGCTGGGCTCCCACACCCTCACAGGAACCCATCAGTAGCTTGACAGGGGACAATAGGAGTCTCCTGACTCACAGCTTTTGTGTCTTTGTCTGTGATGATCCTGCGATGGCTGAGAGGAATGGAAATCCAGCCCACAGCGGTGATCTCCTTGACAAGTAAGGGAGATTACCTTGTCAGTATGCTTGGGACACTTGGTTTAGGGCTGGGGGATGCAGAGGGCAGTGGTTCTCAAATGTGGTCCTCCCACTATCAGCCTCACCCTCTGGGAACTTGTTAGAAATATTAATTCTCAGGCTCCACCCAGACCGCTGAGTTGGAAAATCTGACGGTGGACTCAGTTAATAAATGATTATATTATTATCAGGAATTTAAATAAGAGGAGTACAAAGAGTGATACATGGGCTTTCCAGGTGGCAAAAGTGGTAAAGAACTCTCCTGCTAATGCAGGAGACATAAATGATGCGAGTTCTATCCCTGGGTCAGGAAGATCCCCTGGGGGAGGGCATGGCAACCCACTCCAGGATTCTTGCCTGGAGAATCCCATGGACAGAGGAGCCTGGTGGGCTACAGTCCATAGGGTCTGAGTCAGACACGACTGAAGTGACTTACCACACATTTCAACTCAACAATTCAAAGTGATGAGATCACCAGGCGTTTGCTGAGCTCCTGCTACACGTTCTGGTTTGAATCACAGGGTCCTCTCACAGATATGGGACAGGGTGATGGCAAAATCTGTAAAAGCCGAGAGTACTGGCATTGGGAGAGGAGCATTTTGTGAGGTGACTGGGGTGGCAAAGCTGGTAGGGGGACTCAACTGCATTCACGAAGAGACTGGAGTTAGGAACATATAACTCAGTAGGGTGAGACCACATCAAGAACTACAGCAGAATTAGGCAGGAGGGGAGGCAGTTTGTACAGGAGAATCCTGTAAGTCATTTGGGGCCAGACCAGCGAGTCATGGGTGATAAAGGAGCTCCGTTTATCTGTGGGGCATGGAGATAGTTTGATGGTTTAAAGAGCTCAGGAGGATTCTGCTAGAGGCCACAGAAGGTTAAATCTTATATTGTTATTTTTGAAATGATATTGGGAATTACTGTAAGAGAACTCTCTTCCTGTCTCCTGCAATCACAGGGCAGGGAGAACTCAGGGACACTTGCAGTCATCACTTGCCCTTTCCTAGGAGAGAAAGTGTAGTCACTGGATGGGTGGTACCTGCTGTCGCTCAAACCTGGGGATTCCACTCCGTGGAAAGGTCTCTGTCTGGTGGGAAATGAGATTGAAGGCCAAGTAGGAGCAGATTCTAGTCTTGAAAGCCAGGGTAAAGAGCTAGAGTCGTTATGAACTCTTGAGTTTGGGAACAAAAGAATAAAGCAGTGCCTCGTGGCTGGCTCAGCAGGTAAAGAATCCGCCTGCAAGGCAGGAGCCACAGGAGATCCCGGTTCCATCTCCAGGGTTGGGAGGATTCCCTGGAGCAGGGAACCCACTCCAGTATTCCTGCCTGGAGAATTCCATGAACACAGGAGCCTGGTGGGCTACAGTCCAAAAGGTTGCAAAGAGTAGGACACCACTGAGTACACACAGCATACAAAGCATAACTGAAAGTGATATTCGGATGAATCAAGTAGGAGAGGCTAGAAATCCTTATTATAGCATTGGCAACCCAAATTACCATTAATTTTTTTTTAAAAATTGTGTTCCTTTCTCCACAAGGCTAAAAGAGAAGGGCCTCCCTGGAGCTTCTAAACCAAACCCTATTGCTTGGTTCTCTGGGTTTGTTTCATGGGTTGTAAGTGAGAACAACCTAGTCCATAAATTGCTTCTCTCATAGGGTGTGACTTGTTTGTTTCTTGCATCAGATCATCCAAGCTTGGATAATTGGTGTCAGGAACCACTGAATTTTCTTGATTTAAAATTGTCATGATAACAGTTTAAGAGAAATCGTGGAGTGGCAATGCAGATATTTTTATTATTGTGAACATATTATTAAAATGAACAGGTTGGCGTATGTCATAAAAATTAAGCTGGTAGAGAGCTGAGCTTAGAATAATAATACTGAAAAAAAAATACTTTGCAGTTGCACAGTACATTATGACTTGGTAATGGTTTATGTGGCAAAATTGCTGCAAAAAGGAAGCTAAAGATGTAGCAGCTCAAGAACTTCCCTGGTGGCCCGCTGGTTAAGACTCCACGCTTCCAATGCAGGGGGCATAGGTTAGATCCCTGGTCAGGGAACTTAAGATCCTGCATGATGTGAGGCATGGCCAAGAAATAAGTAAGTAAATAACAAATGTAGTAACTCAACACAATGAAAGCTTGATTACTTCTCACCTAAGACTTGAACAGGGATATCCCAGGTCAGCAGAGGTAGTTGGTGGTAGAGAGACAATTCCTGCTCCATGCAGTCATTCACGGACTCAGGTTGGCGGAGGTTCTGCCATCTTCAGCATACAGCTTCCAGTGCTGTCTCTGACCACATAAAGGAGAAGAACAGAGAAGAGTCTGGAAGTTTCTTTGGCCTAGATCACTTACACTCACATCATATTGGCTCAGACCCAGTCACATGACTAAACTGCAAGAGAACCTGGAAAATGCAATTAAGTCCTGCACGAGGAAAGAGAAAAATAGATTTCAGCTGGAATTCTTTTTATAGGAAATCTTACAGGTAGTCTAATCTGTACTGAAAAAATCAGTGAAACACTGGTTAAGCACATTTCTTGGGAAATTTTTAGCTGCCAATGCATTAATCTGGGAATTATTCAAAATCATTTTATTACCTCTCTATTTATAAAAGCTAAGTATTCTGCTCGTATGTGTGCTAAATTGATTTAGTTGTGTCTGACTGTTTTGTGACCCTATGGACTGCAGCCCTCCAGGTTCCTCTCTCCTTGGAGATTCTCCAGACAAGAATACTGGAGTGGGTTGCCATGGCCTCTTCCAGGGGATCTTCCTGACCCAGGGATTGAACTTGTGTCTCCTGTGGTTCCTGCATTGCAGGAGGATTCTTTACCCTGAGCCACTGGGGGAGCCCTAATTATTCACAGAACTAAGGATTTAGAGAACATCCACCACGTGACTAGCTCACCATCTCTGTATACTTGAAATCCAGTGGAGGTCATGGTTCTACTGGCTTTCCAACTGAAGACTGGTTTCTTCACATGTTTAATGGACAATGCAACTCCCTTTGTCTTTGATCTCTGAACACTATTTGAAACCAGAGCCACATATCTTATTTCCAAGATGGGCTACACTTTCTAGATAACATAAATATCACATTTAAATAGTGCCTCATGTTCATCATGCTGTAAGCTTCTCAAGAGGCCAGAAAGTAAAAATTCTAGATATTTTATAAAATCATTTTAGCATCTAGCATAGAGTTTTAGCATCACACAGGAAGAGGTTTTAGTCTCAGTTCTGCAATTCATTTACCCTCTTAAGCCATGGTTTCCTTTCCTAAAAGAAAAAGGAAATATCTACGCTGTTCATGGGCTTCCCTGGTGGCTCAGATAGTAAAGAATCTGCCTGCAATGCAGGAGACCTGGATTTGATACCTGGGTCAGGAAGAACCCTGGGAGAAGGGAAAGAGTATCCACTCCAATATTCTTGCCTGGAGAACTCCATGGGCAGAGCAGTGTGGCAGGCTACAGTCCATTGGGTCATAAAGAGTTGGACATGGCTGACCAGCTAGCACTTTCATTTTTGGCTTCCCAGGTGGCACAGTGGTGAAGAATCCGCTTGCCAATGCATGAGATGCTGAAACTCCAATATTTTGGTCACCTGATGTGAAGAGTTGGCCCATTGGAAAAGACCCTGATGCTGGGAGAAATTGCAGACAAAAGGAAAAGAGAGCAGCAGAGGATGAGGTGGTTAGATAACATCACCATCTCAATGGACATGAATCTGAGCAAACTGAGAGAGACAGTAGAGGACACGGGAGCCTGGGGCGCTGCAGTCTGTGAGGTTGCAAAGAGCTGGACACGACTGAACAGCAACGGCTCTGTTCGTCTTGTAGGATGGTTAGTATAAATAAGTGATAATGAAGGTGAAAGGAATTTGATATTACAAAATTTGGTGGAGACATTGAATCATTATCAGGGTTTTCATAGGTTCTCTGAATATTATCAGATTACTGAACACATAGTTGCTATCATAAAACATTCACAATCTGGTATGTGAGGAAGAGCTTTTATCACCACTATTTCGTGAAAGAGAGAATTGGAACTCAGAGAGATTAGGGACTACTTCTCTGCCTGAAGTTAGGAAGAATGAAATAGGCATTCCATGTAAGGAAAACACATTGGCTCTGGAGGACAAAGACTTGCGTTTGAGGACCACCTCTCTTAAGTATTAGCTGGGGAAGTTTGGAAAGATCACTTTTCCTCTCTCTGTCTTAATTAGAGAGACTAGTATCTTTTCCTCCTTATAATTTCACAAGGTGCTTAAGAAGATCATAGAACCCATATGTCAAAATTCTCTCAAGGATTTTTAATGACTTTGATAAGAGTAATTCTTGGCTCTGTCTCTCAAGTCACTCTGTACCAGTAGAAGTCATATAAGTTGAACTTTATGCTGTTTCAGGTTGCTTGCTATTTAACTGGGAGGGGACTGAGCGCAGGACTCAAGTTTACAGATGGATCATTCTAATATGGAGCATTCAGTTGGAGGCCTTTAAAGTGCAATCTCATACAAGCTGTCATCAAGCTAGAACCCCACTGGATGGTATCTTTGAAAGATTCTTTCAACTTCATTTGTGATAATTGTAGCAATAATAAGGGGTATCTGGTTTACCAATATTTGTTGAGGCAGTTCACTATACTAGTGTGCTTACACAGAGCTTAACACTGGATTGTCCACTGTGACTTACATGACTCAAGATCTTACCCACTGCCACGATTTAATAATTCCAGTGATAAAAGCAATTAAGTGACGCAGGCTGAGCAGGGAGTGGTCTGGGACATTCCGAATGACTCCCAGGTCTTTCCTTCCTGCATCCGGGTGGCCAGTCGTGATAGGTAAAGTCTCTCAGTGAGGTTTGCAGGTTACTGTTCACAGAGGGCTTCCCTGGTGGCTCAGACAGTAAAGCATCTGCCTATAATGCAGGAGACCTGGATGTGATCCCTGGGTCTGGAAGATCCCCTGGAGAAGGAAATGGCAACCCATTCCAGTATTCTTGTCTGGAAAATCCCATGGATGGAGGAGCCTGGTAGGCTATAGTCCGTGGGGTCACAAAGAGGTGGACACGACTGAGCGACTTCACTTCATTTTATTCACAGAGGAGAGTGTTTGGGTTAAGAAACATTTTATACTCCAGGCAACTGTATGACTTAGGTTAGGTGCCCTGGGAAATCACTGAAGGTGAAAATGTTAGTCACTCAGTCGTGTCCGATTCTTTGTGACCCTGACCCAGACCGACTCTCTGGTCTTTAGCCTGCCAGACTCCTCTGTCCATGGAACAGAGTGAACACTGGAGTGGGTTGCCATTTCCTTCCCTGGCAATCTTCCCAACCCAGGGATTGAATCCCGGTCACCTGCTTTGCAGGGAAAATCTTTACTGACTGAGCCACAAAAATCATTAAATCCACAGATTCTAGGTTTGCCACACACTGTTCTAAACCAGAAACATCCTGATAAGGCCTTCTCAAAAATAGTTATCCTCTTCTGGGAAATACAGTTTTGTTTGTCAGGAAGTTCAGTTATCAGCATGTTCATAAGAGGTTAGATTAGGGTGCTTTCCTTTTTTTCCCCCTGGAATGTTCTCTGATAACTGAGAGAGAAATGAATCACATGCCAGTTACTTTCATTGCTTCCTCTCCAGCTAAGTAGTGAAATTTAATGATGAAGTTCTCTTTGACCAATTCACTTAGGAAAGAAAGGGAATAGTCAGACAAATTTAATAGAAATAGTCTACTGGGTGCTGATCAAGAACATTAATATGGTTAAAAGTTATACCTGTGTGGGACTTCTCTGGTGGTATAGTGGCTAAAACTCTGAGCTCCCAATTCAGGGGGCAGGGGTTCAATCTCTGGTTGCGGAACTATAACCCAGATACTATGACTAAGAGTTTGCATGCTGTAGCTAAAGATACCACATGCTGCAATTTAAAGAGGTCCCACATGCTGCAACTAAAAAGATCCTGCACAT
>SJYF01000267.1:3698844-3724631 GCA_006410515.1 Procapra przewalskii | reverse complement strand
CACATAGTCACAACTTAAATGAAAGCATAGAATATAATCATTTGTCCTTTGTCCTTGAGTTTTCTTTCCTGTCCCTCCTAAACATTTTACTCATCCTTGTTGAATGTAATCAGGCTTCTGAATTCTAGCACCATATAATAATTTTCCTTTTTCTTTAGATTAAAGTAAACTGGATCATTTAACATTAACTTTTTTTCAGTCTGGATTTCTTTGCCTATTTGGTTTATGAAATACTTCCACTATTGCATGAAATATTAGCTCATGTTTATAGCTATGTTTATGTTTATTGTATGATGTAATATAATTTATTTGTTCTTGCTTCAACCAACTTTTAGATTGTTGTTTGGAGGCTACGGTGAATAATAGTTGTCTTTATACCTATATATGTCTTTTGATGAATATATATGTATTCATCCTCACTGGCACATACCTAGAAGTGAAATTGCTGTGGATAAGTCGTGTGCATATTCAGCATTAGTTGTTACTGCCAACAGTTTTTCCAAAGTGACTAAGAATTTTTATTTCCATAGGTATTGTGTAAGGATTCTATTTGCTCTATATCTTTGCCAACAGTTTGTATGGTCATTTCCTTTTTTAAAATTATGTTTCAGCCCACTTTGTGGCTTTCTAGTGGTAATTTATTGTATCTATTTTGCATTTCTCTTATGACTAAGGATTTTGAACACCTTGTAGGAGTTAATTAGTCAACTTCTTTTGATTAATGGCTGGACAAGTCTTTTGCTTCTATTTTATTGCTTTTTTCCTCTTTCTCACAGCCTTACAGGAGTTCTTTATAAATTCTGAGTTAGCTAGATGCTTGTATTGCATATATCTTTTCCAACTCTGTGGTTTGACTTTTCAATCTCTAAGGAATCTTTACTGAAGTCATTTTGTTTGTATTTTCTTGTATTATTATTACTGTTTCTTGTGTTCTCTTTGGGCTTCCCTCATGACTTGAGCAATGAGGGAGACCTGGGTTGGAGACCAGGGTTTCATTCCCAGGTTGGGAAGATCCTCTGGAAGAGGGCATGGCAACCCACTCCAGCATTCTTGCCTGGAGAATCCCCATTGACAGAGGAGGCTGGAGGGCTACCTACCGTCCATGGGGACACGACTGAACGACTAAGCACAGCACAGTGTCCTTTTCAGGAAATTCTTGCTTACCCCAAGTGAAGCTATTATTTTATATTATCTCCCGTGTTACTGTTTCATCTACCACAATTAGATCGCTAATGCATCTAAAACTGATTTTTGTATATGGTGAGGAAATGGGTCCGTTACTTTATATGCTGCTTCCCCTGAGTTTCGTGGGCTAACTCTGTGATAAATCAGAAGTCTGTGTATGGGTGGGTCTGTTTCTGAAGTCTCTTCTTTTTCATTTTTATTGTCTACCCTATCACCACTACCACACTTAGACCTGTGGTTTTATAAAAGTTGGTATATGTTATGTAAGTCATTCAACTTTGGTCTTCTTTAGAATTGTATTCATTATTCTTAATCCTTTTAATTTTCATAATCATCTCATCAATTGCCATGGAATTTTTGTTAGAAGCAAATCAATACATTAACCTTTAGAATATTGAATCTTCTAATCAGTGAACTTGGTATAACCTCTGTTTTTTTAGTTCTTTAATTTTCTTTTAGTAATATTTGTGTTTTGCTATGTAGTGACCTAGCCCATTTAAAAATTGAATTTATTTCTAAGTATTGATATATTTTAAGGGTATGTGTAGGGAGTTGATGGTGGACAGGGAGGCCTGGCGTGCTGCAGTTCATGGGGTCGCAAAGAGTCGGACACAACTGAGCAACTGAACTGAACTGAACTGATACTAAAATCTGTAAATTTTTATTCTTGTTACTAGAATGTAGAAATACAATTATGTTTTACATATCAACTTTGTAATCAGAAATCTTGTAAAATTTATTTATTTTCAAATTTATTTATAGATTTTTTGGTATTTCATATTTATATTGTCATGTTTTTATGAATAATATTTCTTTCTTTCTTTTTTAAAATCTTTAATTTTATATATTTTCTTTTTGTATCTTATTGCACTCATTAAACCCTCTATAGCAATAAAGTACTTCTTTGTTAAACTGCCCTATTGGATTCTTGTTGAAGGCAGGCCAAAGTGATCAGATATTACCTGGAATGTGATGGGAGATGAGGACTTTGATCAAATATCAGGATAATCAGATTTTGAGGGTGGGGATTCTGGCTAACCTGACAGCAAGGTTCTTGCTAAACCTGAACTCTACAGAAATGGAGATGGTAGCCCACAGTTTGGGCTAGTTGAGCAGAAGGCTGAGAAGAACTTGACTAAAAGTTTGACCCAGGACAAAATCTCAGTCAGCAGACATTCTTGTTTCATTCCCAATCTTAGGGGAAGAGTCTCTAATATTCCATAAAAATACTGTGTTTACTATAGTTTTCTTTTCTTTTTTCACCAGATACTTTTGAGTAGATTCAGTTCAGTTCAGTCGCTCAGTCGTGTCCAGCTCTTTGCAACCCCATGGACTGTAGCACGCCAGGCTTCCCTGTCCATTTTCAACTCCTGGAGCTTGCTCAGACTCATGTCCATTGAGTTGGTGATGCCATCCAACCGTCTCATCCTCCGTCATCCCCTTCTCCTCCTGCCTTCAATCTTTCCCAGCATCAGGGTCTTTTCTAATGAGTCAGTTCTGCACATCATGTGGCCAAAGTATCAGAGCTTCAGCTTCAGCATGAGTCCTTCCAATGAATATTCAGGACTGATTTCCTTTAGGATTGATCTTGCTGTCTGTCCAAGGGACTCTCAAGAGTCTTCTCCAACATCACAGTTCTAAAGCATCAATTCTTCGGCACTCAGCCCTCTTTATGGTCCAACTGTCCCATTCATACATGACTACTGGAAAAACATACAGACCTTTTTCAGTAAAGTAATATCTCTGCTTTTTAGATTAGTTTCCTTCTATATCTTTCTTTGCTAGAGTACTTTTTCTCTCCCTTAAATCATGAATGAGTGAATTTTATCAAATGCTTTTTCTGTACTAATTTACATGTTCATGTTCTTATATAAGAATAATGATCTTGTTCATTCTGTTAATGTGGTAAACTTATATTGATTAATATTTAAAAAAGTGAAACCCCAAATTAACATTGCTGGAATAAACTCTGCTGCTGCTAAGTCACGTCAGTCGTGTCCGACTCTGTGCGACCCCATAGATGGAAGCCCATCAGGCTCCCCTGTCCCTGGGATTCTCCAGGCAAGAACACTGGAGTGGGTTGCCATTTCCTTCTCCAATGCATGAAAGTGAAAAGTGAAAGTGAAGTCTACGTTGCTATAATGCACTGCCCTTTTCTGTGTCACTGCATTTGGTTTGCTATTACTTTGCTTTGGAGACCTGTGTGCATGTTCATTTGAAGGCTTTCTTGCTGGCTCTCAGTCTCTAAGTGGTGTCCAGCTGTCTGTGACCACATGGGCTGCAGCACTCCAGGCTTCCCTGTCCTTCACTGTCTCCTAGAGTTTGCTCAGACTCATGCCCACTGGGATTCAACCATCTCATCCTGTCACCCCATTCTCTTGCCCTCAATCTTTCCTAGCATCAGGGTCTTTTCCAGTGGGTCAACTCTTTGTATCAGGTGACCAAAGTATTGGAGCTTCAGCTTCAGCATCAGTCTTTCCAATGAATGTTCAGTGTTGATTTCCTTTAGGACTGACTGCTTTGATCTTGCAGCCTGAGACTCTCAAGAGTCTTATTTAGCATCACAGTTGGAAAGCAGCAATTCTTTGGTGCTCAGCCTTCTTTATGGTCCTAGTCTTACACTGATACACGACCACTGTAAAAAACATAGCTTTGACTAGAAGGATTGGTCTGTAGTATTTTGTAACCTTATTGACATTTTTGGATTTAGGTTATGCCAATATCATAACAAGAGACACCGGCTGCTTTTCTGTTCCTGGAAAGAGTTGATACAAGTATGGTATGATTGCTTATTTCAATATTCAAAAAAATTCCCTGGTTAAGCTACCTAGGACTGAAGTTTTCTTTGTTTAAGGGCTTTTACTTATGGATCAAATTCCTAACAGATGCAGAGATATTCAGCTCTTTTATTTTCTCTATTTCAGCTTTGGTACTCTTCACTTACAAGGAATTGGTCTATTTATTCTAAGCTTTCAAGCTTATTGGCAAAAGTTGTTAATACTGTCTTCCTATTATCCCTTTAATCACTGTAGAAACTGTGATGGTGTTCTTTTTATCTTCCTGATATATATTATTTATACCTTTTTCATTTCATTTTTTTCTTAGAATTGTAAAAATTTTATAAACTTTGTTAATTTTTAAATTTTTTACTTCGCTGATTTTTCACACTTCTTTTTGGGTTTTATTTACTGTTCTTTATCTCATGCTACTTCAAATAAATATTTGGATCATGAATCTTTAGCCTCTGTTATTACTATTTGTTAATATATACAGTTGTGGTAACTGAAAGAGGATTTTCACAAGGAGAGTAGACAGATATGGAAAGACCACATCACGGAGTGTGTAGAAAGGCTTGTAAAATAAACACAAACTTGAAACTTGCACTAGGTTAATGAAAGACTGATGTGTTTTAAGCCCTAGAGAGTGGTTTGTAGGTGAGTGAAGGAAGCAAACCAAAAACAAGGGTGACCGTGTAGAAGCTGGCTGTGGAATCCAGGTGAAAGGTGACATTTGCCGGACTGAGGGCTGCCAGTGCATGCCTGCGTGTGAAGTGGCCTCAGTCGTGTCCAGTTCTTTGTGACTCCATGGACTATAGCCTCCAAGGCCCTTCATCCATGGGATTCCCAGCCAAGAATACTGGAGTGGGTTGCCATCTCCTCCTCCAGGGGATCTTCCCGACCAAGGATCGAACCTGTATCTCTAATGTCTCCTTATTTCTAATGTTCGTCTTTTTCTTTCAGTGAAAGTGCTACAAACCCTCTGCTACTGCTTTCTGTTTATCCTTTATACCCCTGCTGCAGATTGACAAAGCTCCAAAGGAAAAAAGCAGCAATGGAGTAGATCTCATCTTAGTACTTTCTTTCTACGCTTCTAACTCCTTGAGTCTCATCTGCAGTGGTTGCTCTTGGATGCCTTCAAAAAAATGTCTTTTTAAAATGTGTTTAATCCAGCTCCTAAGTTATTCTCAGTAGAAGGCTTACTATGACACAAGCTACTTATAATAATTGAGACTATTTTATTTATTCTGGAGGCTGTCTACAATTCTAAGTTCTGGGTTTGCCAATTAATTATTTAGTGCCCTATTGAACTTCTGGTGTCTGAGTTTTCACTATCATGAATAATGCTGCATAAACATGTTTGTAATATAATTTCATGCAATTGTACAAGCATTTATTTAGGATAACTGCTGATAGTAAATGGCTGGACATGGCTTATCTCATTTTTCTCATCCTTTTTTGGACAGAACTCAGTTTCCTGGCTTCAGTCAAATTGCAGTGTAGACTGGGAAATTCAGATATTTTTTATATACAGGAAGAGCAAATGTTGGGGCAAACACAGAATTGTCTTTACTGCTAACTACTTCCTAACTTGTCTCTCTAGGTCTAGATCCCTTCTATAGTCCATATACTACATTATCACTTGACCTAATATCCTTAAATACCACTGAGTGTTGAAGAATTTATGCTTTTGAAGGGTGCTGGAGAAGACTTTTGAGCATACCTGGGACAGCAAGGAGGTCAAACCAGTTAATCCTAAAGGAAATCAACCCTGAACACTCACTGAAAGGACTGATGCTGAAGTTGAAGCTCCAGTACTTTCGCCATCTGATGCAAACAGTCAACTCATTGGAAAAGCCCTTGATGCTAGGAAAGACTGAGGGCCGGAGGAAAAGGGGATGATGGAGGATGAGATGACTGGAAAGTGAAAGTGAAAGTCACTCAGTCGTGTCTGACTCTTTGTAACCTCATGGACTATACAATCCATGGAATTCTCCAGGCCAGAATACTGGAGTGGGTAGCCTATCCCTTCTCCAGGGGCTCTTCCTGACCCAGGAATCGAATCTGGGTCCCCTGCACTTCAGGCAAATGATTGGACGGCATTATCAATTCAACGGACATGAACTCGGGCAAATTTTGGGAGACAGTGAGGAACGGGGAGACCCGGTGTGCTCCAGTCCATGGGGTTACAAGGAGTCAGACATGACTCAGTGACTTGACAACAACCACCACAACCACTGGGCAAGACTCACCAATAAATTAAAATCTTTTAGGATCTTTCTTTTGCTTAGAGAAGGAATTTGTGAGTTCTTACAAACGTGCAAGTGCAAGAACCTCAATGGAAGACTCTTTTGCTTTGTATTTCTGAATCTAATCTTTTATCGTTTTACCCTGATATGTGTTTTTCTTTTTATAGATGATGGAAAGGGTTCAGTGGGGCTGCTTCTCAGTTGTATAGAGCTGTTCATACTTAACTGGGGCAAACTTGAAATTGAGGGTGTCACCAGTTAGATTCCTTAAATTGCAACTTGCTTAATAAGTAATACCCTGTAACTAGACTTGCCAATCAAGCTCACCTTAACTGCTTCTGCAAATTCCATACCCTCCATGCTTCATGTAGCTGAGGCAATATATCACAAGACTCCCATAACTGCTATCTATAGATAACAACTCTGATGCATGGGTCATTATAATCAAGTTTGCTTAAGTTGTTTAGCAGGAACATGGAGTAAAGTCTTGCCCAGTTTGAATCGGTAGAGGTCACTGACCATTCAGCTGGGCCTGCATGAGTGTCTGGTGGGTGACCTTTGACATCAGAGGGTACAAAAATCGACCCTCCAGTTACATTAATGCTGCTATTTTCTGTGCATGGTTCTCATGAAGAGCATGTAACTCAAATATACCTGTTCATAACATGATTACTTCACCTTCTCCTTACCTCCTATCACCTTTCGCCATGCCTCAGATCACCCTGCTTCTTTATCTCATAAATATCATGAGACCTGCATCTTTAGGGAGGTGAATTTGAGTTTTGTTTTTCCATCTCCTTGCTTGGCTGCCTTGGGAATAAACCTTTTCTCTGCTGTAAACCTCAGCATCTCAGCTTTTGGCTTGCTATGTGTTGGGCAAATGATCCTGGTTCGGTAACAAGCTCTCCTCAAACACTACTGTAGTTGCAAGGGCAGAGACAAAGGAGACAGGGAAATATGGGGCGGGCATTGCTTCTTCTATATCCAGCGGTATGACCTGGGGTGAGCTAGTCAATCTTTTCTGTGCTTCTGTGTTCCCAGCTCTGTAATCTGGTTCTGATAATGGAATAAAACGGCAGCCCTATTATTTTGATCTACCAGTCTCCACCTAAAAAATACACCAGAAAGGACAAGATTTGCTTTTAAAGAAAACAGGAGGATTCTGAGTCATAAGGTAGTCATAGGTGATTTTGTATGTGTGTGTGTGTGTGTGTGTGTGTGATGCTCACATTCAATGTCCCAAGCTTCAAGCTGAGGACACTCTCACCTCCACTCATTGTTATTTATTCGGAGCCATGTAGATCAATCTTCCTAGGAGCAGCAAACACTTCAGGGACCTGACTTTAAGTGTTAAGTGGCTCCTCAGCTTCCTTTCCGGAAGATCTAATGTAAGGCGTCACAAGTGGGTCTCTTGAGAGTTACTGGTGTTTAATCTGCAGTGAGAGGGCCAGCCTGGGTCAGAGCCCTGAAGCCCTGGTATTTCAGCTTTCCTCTTTGGGAAATGATCCTCTAGGTCCATTATCTGTTTCTGTTCCAGCCATTAGGCTGTCCTTCCACAGGCAGGGGGTTAATGAGCCCAGGGGTAGAACCTTAGTGTGGGCATAATCCCTGAGTACATTCTCTTAAATAACACATCAACCACCACCACCACGAAAATCACTGCTGTGTTGGCAATCAGACTCTTCCTGATTTGAAAGTAGACATCAGGAAGCCTATGGGCCCAGCTAAGCTCCCCCTTCTGCTGTTTATTATCTCTGTGATCTGAGGAACACTGCTTAAAGTCTGCATGTCTCTGTCTTCTTGTATATAAACTGAGAAGAATGACAGTACTATGCCTATGTCCCTGCAAGGATTAAATGAGACAGTTTATGAAAAGTAGTTTGAATAGTAGCTGGCACATAGTAAATCCTGTATAAATGTTAAGTAGAGTTCTTATAAATAATTAATTATCTCATTAATTATTTAGTTTGACACAGCACCCACTGAGGTAGATGTTTTCACTTATTCTCCTTTTTCAGATGAGGAAAGTGAGACAAAATTGACAGGTAACTCACCCAACCTACAAATATTTACTATGTCATAGGATTGGAATTCAAAGCCAGGCAGTCTGGATAAGTAGAGCCATACAATGAGGGAGATGTGATATGCTGCCCCAAGGAGAGTTATATTATGACGTAGCAGTTAGACATTCCAATTCCACGTGATTATGGTTTCTAGCTTCTTCAAAGTATCAGGGGTTTAAATGGACTACATAATTTTGGAGTAAAAGTTAGGACCTTGAGTCAGACGGTTTTGAGTTAAAACTCAAATTTTGCCCCTCAATAGCTGTGGGACTTTCATCAAGTTAAATCGTATAAACCCACCAAAGCCTAACAAGACTGTTATACATTAAGGTCTGTAAGCTGCTCAGCAAATATGTTAGTGTATATAGACCCTCAGAAAGTGTGGGTTATTGTGGTAGATTCCAGAATGGCCGCAGTTCCTCTCCCTTCCTCTATTGACACTCTCGTGCAACTTTTCAGCGCCTCCATTTTCCATCTGAATTCAGCCACATGGCTTGCTTTGACCTGTAGAATGGGGTCTGTGTCAGTTCCAAATCTCTTGCACCCCCACCATTACAATGAGAACATGTGCATGCTGGGGACGCAAGGGACACGTGGAGCTGAAGCAAGTCAGAGACTTGGATGGAAAACTAGGATTTGAATCTAGCTGTGTCTGACCTGGTAACTAGAGATGTTGTTCCCTCTTTCAAGCTTCATTGTATTAGTATTGCTACAGGGGAAATTTGGGGGCAGATATAAACTTGGGGACAGATACAAAGCAAATTTTTTTTCATTAAACAGACTTCCATAAAATCAATTTATGTTTACTCAAAATGCAATTACACCAATGAGTAACAGCAAGAGAGAAAGAAAAAGGAAATTTGTACATGTAAGGGCAAAATTTGTTTTCTAATGTGCACGCAGGCAATGCAGAACAGTTCCTCCGTAGTTGTGTCTAATGTGTCATTTCCTTTTGTAACATATGAACCCAAATTCAGTGGAGTGAGCCTCCTTGATAGGGTGGGCACTTCATAGATTCAGCAAGAGGAAGCCCAGAGCAACCCTGACTTTATTTTTATCGTGCTTAATTTCTTACCATCAGGTCATTGTTTGTGCAAGAAGTTTTCCAACCTTGTACATATGGAAAACACGATCAGGTTTAGTCCAGGGGAAATGCTGTGCATGGTCAGTTATATTTCTTTCATGGGGGAAAGGAGTTGGGGTCTAGGTGCCATATATTGGCTTCTTTGCACAGTTATCTCCTTCATCCTCTTGACTCTGGCCATATATTCTTTCTTCTGTTGATACACTCATCACAATTCTGTCTTTCTTTTCTTTCTTCTTAAACCATTTTCATAGTATCACCACTGAGGAGTCATGTGACACCAATGACAACAATTTATGTTGATAACATGTACCAAGTGACTCCTTAGTTATAGGACCTGCACATTTACATTTAATTCTCACAATAGGAGACTGGCCCTAAAATTACCCCTGTTCTATAGAGAAAACTGAGGCTCTGAAAGGTGGTGTAAGTTTCCCACTGTCACACAGTTGGGAACTGGCAATGCCAGGATTTGTACCCAACTCTATTCTTTTAATTACTATCTTGTTCTGTATAAACTGGGAATTTTACTTGATATCCAGTATTATTTAATTCTCATAGCAATACTTTAAAGTTGGGATGGTAAAGACAATTTTTCAGATGAAATCACCAGCTTCAGCAAAGTTAGTTTGCCCAAGATCTTCAACAAGTAGAAGCAGCCGCAGCAGAAATCTTTGCTCTCCATCAAATGTGTCAGTTTATCTTTGCTGCATTGTTGCTCAATCCCTAGGTCATGTCTGACTCTTTGAGACCCCATGGGCTGCAGCACGCCAGGCTTCCCTGTCCTTCACTGTCTCCTATAGTTTGCTTAAACTCATGTCCATTGAGTCGATGATGCCATCCAACCGTCTCATCCTCTGTCAACCTTTTCTCCTCCTGCCCTCAGTCTTTCCCAGCATCAAGGCTCCTTTTCCAATGAGTTGGCTCTTCACATCAGGTGGTCATAGTATTGGAATGTCAACTTCAGCATCAATCCTTCCAATGAATATTCAGGATAGATTTCTTTTAGGATAGACTGGTTTGATCTCCTTGCTGTCTGAGGGACTCTCAAGAGTCTTATCCAGCATTAAAGTTAGAAAGCATCAATTCTTCAGTGCTCAGACTTCTTTATGGCCCAACTCTTACATCCATTGCATTCAAATGATCAAAGTCTTAAGGTTTTCTGTCCCAAGCCAGCAAATGAACTGCAAAATTCAGAATATGTCTTTTTCATTAACTTTCTCTTGCTCTTTTATTTTTGTGACCTTGCAGGTCCTGTTACCATCTCCCCTTCATAGAATGTTGTCCACATTTCCCCCTGGTCTCCCCATCCCCTGCTTCCACCATAAAGCTATAGCCAGACCAATCTACATTTTAAAGTTGTGTCAAGTTACGTTCAAATCTCCAGAGTATTTGCAGCTTTAAGGAGTCCTGAATCTAATTTTAAAATGATTTATCATTGCAATTTGTGCTAATATCATTATAAATCATCAATTTACATAGACTGAAGATCTGATTAATTCAAATGTATTCATTTACTTTAGATTAATATGCACCCACTGACTAACCTCTGTATTCATTTACACACAAGATTAAAAACAGATTATTACACCCAAACAAGAGCCTACACCAAGCAGCTGGAGCAGGACTGCCATTTCCAGTACCTTCAGGGCAGCTCAGCAGTTGCCTTTGCCTCATGTCTGGTATGTTATCATGGCAGCTGACCTTTGACTTCTGACTCTTATACTGTCACTGTTGCCTGCATGGCCTCTGGGGACATTGACACTTTGTCAGGTTGAATTTCCTGTCTATAGAGACATAATGAATATTCAGAGAAATGCTTACTACATGCTCAAGCCTGACATATGAGGCTAACTTATTTAATCTTTACAACAGCCCTATGAAATATGTACTAATATTATCCCATTTGGTATAAAGGGATATACCCAGGTGGCTCAGTGGTAAAGAATCCGCCTGCCAATGCGAGGAGATGTGGGTTTGATCCCCGGGTAGGGAAGATCCCCTGGAGGAGGAAATGGCAACCCTCTCCAGTATTGCTGGAGAATCCCCTGGGCTGAGGAGCCTGTCGGGCTACAGTCCATGGGGTTGCAAAGAGTCAGACACAACTGAAGTGACTAAGCCAACACTCCACCATTTGATTAATGCTCTAGAATTCTGGAGCTGCCTGAGTTTGGTTTCCACTTCCATCGATTCTTGGTTCAGTCACTACGCCCACAGCTTCTGGGGTGCCTTGGTTTCCCGCTCTGTAAAGCGGGTGTCTTGTTTCCCTGGCCAGCTTCTTTGGTCAGATTCACGAACTCCCATGACATGTCAGTTTATTCCACACTTCAGTTTCATCAGCAATCTGGTCCTCATTAGGCTGGACCAGAGTTGCCAACCCTCCATAGTTTTTTTCCAAGTGCTTCACTCCTGGACTCCAATCTGTTGGGAGTTTACAGCCAAAAGCATTGGGTAGCTTGAAGCACAAAACATAGTTAATGATTTAGAGTACTAATGGAATGTTGGCCCTGCAAAAATACCTTCCACATATATTTCTAAAAAGGTCTTTCTTAGCGAAGACCCCGAATTTTAAATTATGTTCTTAGGTCCACTCTTCAGAGTCTAAAACATGTCTGTTGGCCACCTATTATATGAAAAACATTTTGCCTGGTGGGAGAGGAATGATGCTACAATAATAAATATATCTTAAATTTGTAGAGCAGATATTTTTTTCATGTACTGCACTGTATCGTTCAATGAGCAGTGAGATAAGAGACCTGAATCTCTCTGGTTCAGGTGAGGCTTGATTCCAGGCTTTGTCCTGATGAAGTCACTTTAGATAAATCACAAGCCCTTCTTGGGTATTGATTTCCTACCTGATTTGAGGTCTGGATTACTTGACTTGAACTGTTTTTTTTTTTTTTTTTTTAATGAGGCTTGATTCTTTGCTTATTTGAAGTGGAAATTGTAGCCTGTTATACGTTGAAAGGCACATGCTTGGTGCTCAATAAAGACCTGCAGGACGTCTCTGGTGGTCCAGTGGTTGGGAATCTGTCTTCAAATGCAGGGGTCATGGGTTTGATCCCTGGTCAGGGAACTAAGATCCCACATGCTGTGGGGAAACAGCCCAGGCATGCAACTAGAGAAAGCCCCTGCACTGTGATGAAGACTCAGTGTAGCCAAAACAAAGCAAAACTTGATGGACTGAACTGAAAATGCACTCATTGCTTTAAATCACAGGATCTGGTATCAGGCAGCTGGTGTTCAAATTAAGACTTAACTACTCATTACTTGGAAAGTTGCTCTGTTTCCCCATCTACAAAATGGAGATGATGATAGTACCCATCTCACAAGATCAGAAAAGGTGTAAGTTTAAGCCAATAAATATAAAGTGCTGGAGCAGTGCCTGGCTTATAGTAGGAGCTCAATAGATGTCAGTTGCTCCTGGCTGGTTAAGAAGCTTGGAATATTACTTACACACAGAATGAAGAACTCATATGTATGGTCTCAATAAATGAAAATCAAACACGGAGATCTGAAGTAGAGCTGAGCTGAAGACAGGGCCAGGTTCAGGGGTCAAAAGAGGAGTTTCTGAAATACTAGAAGAAGTTGTAGCTTTACCTGGGAGATGAGCATGTTTAAAGGACAGAGGGAAACAGAATAGGTGAAAAAAAGGCTCAAGATGTTGGAGCTTGGGATCCAGGTTCAAGGAAGAATTGTCTCCACAACACTCATTTTGATGATCTCCATGGTCAAATTTATTTTCATGAAGCTGTCCTTTTTTAACAAAGTTAGGACTTTCTAGCTAATTCTAACTAGTTTTAGTTCTATAATGGAACTTTACTGATTTCTGTATATGAAATTTGTACACAGCCATCTACTAAATTTTTGTCATAGTTTTTAATGGATTATTTTAGGTTTTCTGGATACATATTCACTGAGTCTGTTAGCAATGATCCTTTTTAATCTACTTTTATACCTTCTACTTAGATCTCTAGTCTAATTGCATTGGCTACTACCTCGGTAGGGCTTCCCAGGTGGCGCTAGTGGTAAAGAACCTGCCTGTCAATGGAGGAGACCTAAGAGACACGGGTTTGATCCCTGGGTCAGGAAGATCCCCTGGAGGAGGGCGTGGCAACCCACTCCAGTATTCCTGCCTGGAGAATCCTATGGACAGAGGAGCCTGGTGGGCTACGGTCCATGGGGTTGCAAAGAGTCAGACATGACTGATGTGAGTTAGCATGCACTACCTCTATAACAATGGTGATAATAAAGATAATATATGATATCTTAAAAAAAGTTAAAGAAAATTTTTTACAAGTACTTTTAGGATTACAACAAAATTGAGGAGAATGCACAGAGATTTCTCATATGCCCTCTGCCCTCACACAGGCATAGTCTCCCCTGTTGCCAACATCACTCACCAGAGTGGTACTTTTTTTCTTTCTTTTCTTTTTTATTTTATTTTTATTTTTTTTTACCAAGGATGAACCTACATTGACACATCATAATTGCCCAAAGTCCATAGTCTACCTGAAGGTAGCAAGGTTCACTGCTGCTGCCATACATTCTATGAGTTTGGATATATTTATAATGACACATATTCATCATTAGGTCATGCAGAATGTTGTTACTTCCCTAAAAATTCTCTATGCTTTATTTATTTATTTTCCTTTCCCTCCTTTCCTAACCTCTCTTGCCTTCATCCACTGATCTTTTCATTTTCTCTATGATTTTACCTTCTCCAGAATATCATAGAGTTGGAATCATACATATGTAGCCTTTAGTAATATACATTCAAGATTCACTTAGTAATATGTGCTTAAGTTTCCCCTGTTTTTTCATGGCCTGATAGCTTATTTTTTTTTTTAGCACAGAATAACATTCCATTGTATGAGTGTATCACAGTTAATTTATCCATTCGTCTAGTAAAGGACATCCTGGCTGCTTCCAAGTTTTGGCAATTATGAATTAAGCTGCTAAAAAGCTCTGTGTGTAGATTTTTGTGTGAATGAAAGTTTTTAACTTCTTGGATAAATGCCAAAGAGTGTGATTGTTGGATTCTATTGTAAGAATATGTTTAGTTTTATATCCTTTGTTTTTAAAACTATTTGAGTTTTCTTGTCCAGTGACTTGATTTTTTTCAGCATTTTGCAAATTTATAGGAACCTTATTGTTGACCCCAATGGACCCTGGCCTTGCTCTCCATCTCCAGTTCCCACCCAAAGAGAGAGGTTTAATCATCTGCATTCAATCAGACCCCAAGTTCTGCGAATCTTATGTTCCCAAATTATTTCCATCCATCTGATTCTATCTTTCTCTACCTTCAGGTCAAGATCACCTTGTTTCTGAAACACTGGGTAATAATCTCTCTCTTTTTTGTAATTCAGAAAATTGCATAGTTTTGTGTTTCTATTGGAGGATAATTGCTTTACAATGTTGTGTTAGTGAATGAAGCGAATCAGTTATATGTATACGTCTCTCCCCTCCCTCTTGGACCTCTCTCCCCTGCAACCTACCCCTCTCGGTCATCACAGAGCACTGAGCTGGGCTTCCTGTGCTTTACACTAGGTTCCCACTAGCTAAAGTAGTACATATATACAATGGAATTTTATTCAGCCACAAAAAGGAACACACTTGAGTCATTTGTGGAGAAATGGATGAACCTAGAGACTTTTGTACAAAGTGAAGTAACTCTGAAAGGGAAAAGCAAATATTCTTTATTAACACATGTACATGGAATCTAGAGAAATGTAATAATCTCTTGACAATCCCTTTACTTCTGAGAAGGGAGCCCCTCCTGGCTAGCTTCAGAGCTTGAACTCTGGCATCTCTACTATGCAATGAGACAGAGCAGAGTCTTTAATTAATCTAGATTCAGCTCAGTTCAGTCGCTCAGTAGTGTTCGACTCTTTGTGACCTCATGAACCACAGCAAGCCAGGCCTCCCTGTCCATCACCAATTCCCAGAGTTTATCCAAACTTGTGTCCATTGAGCCATTGATGCCATCCAACCATCTCATCCAGATTAATTTCCAGTATCAACTATGTATTGTTGGGGAATTTAACTTGTCTTGTTTTATTTTCTTTTCTGTAGATCACTGTGAAGCAATGCAGTTATTAATCATGCAACTATCTCTGCTGAGTCCTTCACGTAGTACCTGATTCATTCTCATCCCCCCAAATCAATATTATCAGTATTGCCTGTGATATGATCACCACCACTACCATCACCATTGTCAGCGTTACCATCATAGGAGTGAGGCTGGAGTGATGGACAAGTTCTAGATGCCACTCACATTGCTCTTCCTTGTGTCAGCCTGTCACTGACATACACAACCCTGTTTGCTGAATTACTAAGAGCATGCAGCACTTGAAACTCTGGCATATGCAAGACACCAAACGAAAAAGGTAGCTGGGCTTAATGAAGGGAGATGCACATATCCATATATTTTCAAGTCTGTGGGAGAGAAATTAGGGATATTAGTAAAAATAATCTTATAACAAGAGCAATGCAATCACTTCTACTATAACTGCTATCACACTTGCGAAGATAGGCACTGTGAAAATTCAACAATCTTCAGCTTACTTCTACAGCCAAAGAAGAGAGCCAGTGCATGGAGGTGGAATGGAATACACACCTTGCTCATTGATTTAGCTTATTCTTCCCAACAACTCTTCACTAGTGCTTTCTTATCTCTTTTTTATATCTGAAGATTCTGAGGCTTACAGAGTTCAAAATGGCAGAGCTCAAAACTCTTCTAAGGCACCCTATTCTTTCTCTGGGTTTTTGTTCACCACGAGAAGCCCTTTCTAAAAATACCATATGTCCAAAAGGGCAGTGATTGCATTAGGACCCAGGGAGATCCCCATCACAGGAGTAGTTCAAGCTGAAGCTAATGGGTTGAGGTGGGGGGATTTAAGCATTTGAGAGGGCTGGGATGATAATGATAGTTAAAATTGTTCTGAGGCTGAAAGTTTAAGCCTTTGTGAAATGCTGCCCAAGGCTGACAACCTTGGAACATTATAGTTTTGGCATCATTCAGGACTATGTTATTCAGGACTGTATAAAAAGAGCTCTCCGTTGCCCATTGGAAGCCCAGGGCCACACCTTGAATATAATCTCCAGTTTGTGAGGGTATGTTTAAGATGCAGTAGTTAGTAATCTTTACCTATAAATCCCCTCAATGAAATTCCAGTGTATTACTTGGTGATGAAACTCCACAGAGGGCCATTTTCTTTAGTTAAAGTCAGCAGTTTCTAACTTCCTGCAAGGATTTGCTTGCATGAAGCAGTTAGTAGATTTTCTCAAGCAGAACATTCTTGGCCATCAATGGAAACATTCCCTAAAAGATGGATTGCCTTCCTGTGCCCTTAGGACAACTTCAGGTCGGAATCTTCATACTGCCTGACACCTCCAGTTAACATCAAGGCTGGAAGTACTGATTCCGGGGTCAGATGAAGACAGATGCACAAAAGCTCCCAGTTTTATTGTTTTACAAGCCTTGCCTCCATGCTAGGCACAGGGCTTGGGGCTTTCTATGCATTGTAACATTTGATTCTCAAAGCGACCTTGCTTAGAATGTACTTTATAGAGGACATTTTTCAGATTCAGGAGCTGGGTCTCAAACAGGCTAGATCTGGGCTGTGGCTATTTAGATTTACATTGAAAATTGAATAAACTTAAGAATTCAGCTCCTTAGTCACACCAGCCTTGTTTCAAGTACTCATTAGCCACATATGGCTGGTGGCCACCATATTGGACAGTGTGTATTTGAATATTTTCATCATTTCAGGCAGTACTGTTGGATTGTGCTGGCCTAGAGAGTTGTTTGAATGACAGAACTGGAATTGGAAAACCTGTGCTGTGCTGCACTTCAGAGAAAGTAGTGTGTGATCTAGAGCAGATGCTCTCAAACTTCTTAAGTCAGATGAATAAGATGAGCAGGAGCCTCACCCTGGAAGTGTGAGGGTTGTGGGAGACTGGGAGGTGAGCTCTTAAAGTAGTCTTCTGGATGTCCCCAGATATTAACCAAGTCCACACTATTGAACAGCATCAAGGCTCAGACCTGGGCCCAACTCCACAGCTCTTGCCTTCAAACTCTTCTCTGTGTGACTTGAAAAGCCAGCATGTTTCAAAATTGTTCTGCCTAATCATTGCAGATAACTTGCCCATTGGCTGTTGGATGATAAGTTACATCCGTGATGTTGTAAACTGATCTAGGATCCTGTGAAGGCCCAGCAGGGACATTCCCTGGGGTTGGTTCTCAGAGCAGCTTTTCTACTTGACCCTTCCTGTGGCAACAGCAACATGGTTCTGCTAGAATCTTCCTCACCACACTTCTGAAGTTCAGAGCCATCTCCAAAGTGCATAAGAAAAGCAGACGGAATATTTAGTGCAGTTGCTGGAGCCATAAAAGAAAAAAATTAACCAAGCTTATTAGGCTCCCTGTTTCTTCTGTCCCATAAAGGGAGCAATTGGCAATAAATGCCATTCTGCTTTTTAACAGATGAATGGCCCAGTTGCGATAAATCCACTAGCATTTTCGAGGGGAAATATATTTTACTCCCGACAGTTTTAGGAGTGGGATCATATTTTTAAAAGGAGGGCTGAGGGCACTTTAGTGAGGGTTCAACTTTTCAAACCCACGTGAAGCCTGGGCCATGCGTGATCCAGCACTCTTGGGGGTGGATTCCAGAGTCAGAGAGAGGTTCATTTGTTCCTGGCTCTTCCCCTTTCTTGGCAGTTTGCTGGCAGAATTTTTTGTTTCTCAACACCTCTCTGTTTTTTTTTTGATTTACATTTCCTGCTGGAATTAGGGAGTATACATATATTTCCTTGGGTTTTTAGGTAAGAGAAGTAAGGCTCACAGAGAATAAAGCCATATACTTAGTGAGTCAGGAATCTAGATTTGGACTCTACGACTTCACTTTCCCGTTCATTTAAATCAATTTAGTTCTTGTCTAGCAGAGGAAGAAGAAAATACATGAGACTCAGGAAGTCTAGATTCTAGCTATTATTTGGAATCAATTGGGCAAATCATCTCCCTTTTCTGTTAGTTCTTTTTCCGTACATAGTAGATTTTAACCTGCCAGGGACTAAGGAGTTTCCCGTGATCCGAGACTTTTAGTTCTAAAGCCCAGAAAGTCCCAAGCAAACGGGCCTGACTTGGCTACCCCAGTTCTGGTGTTGACCCATTTTTATTCCCTACAGTCTCTCTTTGGAAAGGGTCATGTACTCATTCCACTGACTTCTAACACTGGCAAGTTCTTACTCATCCTTGCTGTGTTCCTTCCAGCATCTCCCCTTAGCTTCAGTCCATCTGCTGACAGACATGCTCACTGGGATGAACAGGGTTATCCCTAGCTCAGTGTGTCCCAGCTTGCCCTCATCCCCTCACCTGCTCACCATCCAGACCCAGTCGCATCTCTCCAGCTGCATCCCCTATGTTGTCAGTGGCACTGCCATCAACCCCATTACCCAAATAGCAACTAGGGAGTGGTCCCAGGATTCTCTACTTGTCTTAGTACCCTTCAGGTATCATCAGTGTCCTTTCCAATGATTTCTGCCCATTCAGTCTACTTCAGTAATACCTGCCCTAGTTCAGACCCTCATCATCTCTTCTTGAACTGTCACATCAGCCCCTCAGGCGTCTTGTATTGTTTTCTTCCCATTAGTTCCACTCCGCACCCTATTTGATCAAATAATTCCAGTTTCCTTCGGAGTCTATTTTGGGGGTATAGATTTTGGAAGTGTAGCTCCGAGACTGGTTCTCCAGTGCTCCCTAAAGTTCCGTGAGTAGTCAGCCTCGTTCCTACATCAATTTTCTGTCTAAAGTGGGCAGTTGTCTGTTTCTGTTACTGGCATCTAAGAACTGATGAATGTATTATGCAGTGATGAGAGATAAGGTCAGATCAAAGACAGTTCCGAGAAGGATGAAGCTTGCTGTGGGAGACTTAAGGGGGAAGCTTGTCATCTGAATGAACATATCAAAACCAGGATGAGACATTTACCTGGCACAGCAGTTTCTCCCAACTGCTGAGAGAACTCTGCTGAGTTGAAAAGGGTTCTTTGGACATAGTTAGGCATGCACAGCTGGAGTGGCACTCACTCATTAGGCCTAGGTTCTTGTCCAGGTGAGCCACTTGTCTGAGCTCTGCTCTGGGTCGATACTGCATGTTTGTTCAACTGAATGGCTCTGTGCCAAATTTGCAGGGGCTTCCCTGGTAGCCCAGATGGTAAAGAACTTGTCTGCAAACTGAGAGACCCTGGTTCGAGCCCTGGGTCAGGAAGATCCACTGAAGGAGGAAATGGCTACCCACTCCAGTACTCTTGCCTGGAGAATCCCATGGACAGAGGAGCCTGGAGGGCTGCAGCCCATGGAATCACAAACAGTCAAACAGGACTGAGTGAATAACACTTTCACTTTCACTTTGGCAAATCAACCAACCTTTCCAGTTTTTGTGTCCCTATCTGTACAAAAGAAACTGATACGTATGGAGAACTTACTGTTTGTAGTGGGAAAGAATCTCTATATAAAATTAGGCTGCAGTCATTTCTATATTCTGAAGGTAGAGTGGGAGTAGAAGAATTCATCTTTTTTATTATTGTTCAAAGAGTCTTTTGCTATAAAAGATAAGGCCCCTGAGCCTCCTTTGAGTCATGAGATAGATCAAAAGAATCTAATGTTGTCTTCAGTTCAGTTGCTCAGTCGTATCCGACTGTTTGTGACCCCATGAATCACAGCACTCCAGGCCTCCCTGTCTATCACCAGCTCCTAGTTTACCCAAATTCATTTCCACCGAGTCGGTGATGCTATCCAGCCATCTCATCCTCTGTCATCCCCTTCTTCTCCTGCCCCCAATCCCTTGCAGCATCAGGGTGTTTTCCAGTGAGTCAACTCTTCGCATGAGGTGGCCAAAGTATTGGACTTTCAGGTTCAACATCAGCCCTTCCAATGAACACCCAGGGCTGATCTCCTTCAGGATGGACTGGTTGGATCTCCTTGCAGTTCAAGGGACTCTCAAGAGTCTTCTCCCACACCATAGTTCAAAAGCATCAATTCTTTGGCACTCAGCTTTCTTCACAGTCCAACTCTCACATCCATACATGACCCCTGAAAAAACCATAGCCTTGACTAGACAGATCTTTGTTGGCAAAGTAATGTCTCTGTTTTTTAATATGCTATCTAGGTTAGTCATAACTTTTCTTCCAAGGACTAAGCGTCTTTTAATTTCATGGCTGCAGTCACCATCTGCAGTGATTTTGGAGCCCCCCAAAATAAAGTCTGACACTGTTTCCACTGTTTCCCCATCTATTTCCCATGAAGTGATGGGACCAGATACCATGATCTTCGTTTTCTGAATGCTGAGCTTTAAGCTGACTTTTTCACTCTCTACTTTCACTTTCATCAAGAGGCTTTTGAATTCCTCTTCACTTTCTGCCATAAGGGTGGTATCATCTGCATATCTGAGGTGACTGATATTTCTCCCGGCAATCTTGATTCCAGCTTGTGCTTCTTCCAGCCCAGCGTTTCTCATGATTTACTCTGCATAGAAGTTAAATAAGCAGGGGGACAATATACAGCCTTGATGTACTCCTTTTCCTATTTGGAACCAGTCTGTGGTTCCATGTCCAGTTCTAACTGTTGCTTCCTGACCTGCATATAGGTTTCTTAAGAGGCAGGCCAGGTGGTCTGGTAATCCCATCTCTTTTAGAATTTTCCACAGTTTATTGTGATCCACACAGTCAAAGGCTTTGACATTGTCAATAAAGCAGAAATAGATGTTTTTCTGGAACTCTCTTGCTTTTTCCATGATCCAGCAGATGTTGGCAATTTGATCTCTGGTTCCTCTGTTGTACATCTGGAAGTTCACGGTTCACGTATTGCTGAAGCCTGGCTTGGAGAATTTTGAGCATTACTTTACTAGTATGTGAGATGAGTGCAATTGTGTGGTAGCTTGAGCATTCTTTGGTATTGCCATTCTTTGGGATTGGAATGAAAACTGACCTTTTCCAGTCCTGGGGCCACTGCTGAGTTTTCCATATTTGCTAACATATTGAAGGCAGCACTTTCACAGAATCATCTTTTATGGTTTGCAATATCTCAACTGGAATTCCATCACCTCCACTAGCTTTGTTTGTAGTGATGCTTCCTAAGGCCCACTTGACTTCACATTACAGGTTGCTGGCTCTCGGTGAGTGATCATACTATTGTGATTATCTGGGTCATGAAGATCTTTTTTGTACAGTTCTTCTGTGTATTCCTGCCACCTCTTCTTAATATCTTCTGCTTCTGTTAGGTCACTACCATTTCTGTTCTTTATCGAGCTTATCTTTACATGAAATGTTCCTTTGGTATCTCTAATTCTCTAGTCTTTCCTATTCTGTTCTTTTCCTCTATTTCTTTGCACTGATCACTGAGGAAGGCTTTCTTATCTCTCCTTGCTATTCTTTGGAACTCCGAATTCAAATGGCTATATCTTTCCTTTTCTCCTTTGCTTTTCACTTCTCTTCTTTTCACAGCTATTTGTAAAGCCTCCCCAGACAGCCATTTTGCTTTTTTGCATTTCTTTTCCATGGGGATGGTCTTGATCCCTGTCTCCTATACAATGTCAGGAACCTCCATCCATAGTTCATCTGGCAGTCTGTCTATCAGATCTAGGCCCTTACATCTATTTCTCATTTCCACTGTATAATCATAAGGGATTTGATTTAGGTCATACCTGAATGGTCTAGTGGTTTTCCCTACTTTCTTCAATTTAAGTCTGAATTTGGCAATAAAAATTTCATGATCTGAGCCACAGTTAGCTCCCGGTCTTGTTTTTGCTGGCTGTATAGAGCTTCTCCTTCTTTGGCTGCAAAGAATGTAATCAATCTTATTTCAGTGTTGAACCATCTGGTGATGTCCATATGTAGAGTCTTCTCTTGTGTTGTTGGAAGAGGGTGTTTGCTATGACCAGTGCGTTCTCTTGGCAAAACTCTATTAGCCTTTGCCTTGCTTCATTCTGTACTCCAAGGCCAAATTTGCCTGTTACTCCATGTGTTTCTTGACTTCCTACTTTTGCATTCCAGTCCCCTATAATGAAAAGGACATCTTTTTTGGGTGTTAGTTCTAAAAGATCTTGTAGATCTTCATAGAATCGTTCAACTTCATCTTCTTCACCATTCCCTAGTTGGAGCTTAGGCTTGGATCACCGTGATACTGAATAGTTTGCCTTGGAAATGAACAGAGATCATTCTGTCATTTTTGAGACTGCATCCAAGTACTGCATTTCGGACTGTTTTGTTGACCATGATGGCTACTCCATTTCTTCTAAGGGATTCCTGCCCACAGTAGTAGATATAATGGTCATCTGAGTTAAACTCACCCATTCCATAATGTTGTCTTATGTAATACAATAAGGTTTTTCAGGTCCTTCCTGAGATCTTTGAGCCCTGGAGGCCTGGAGTCAGTGAACTAGGTGAAGATGGTGGTTGTTACCCGATCGTTGAGTGGGTGCGGATGATGGGAAAGATGACCTCTAGAGAAAATACAGGTCTGGAGACTGGACAGGAGGTGCACACACAGGAGAGAGACAGCCTGGGCGGGCTTGACTGATAAACTTTGCAAGCAGTGATGACTAAAGCGACTTTCTTTCATATCTTGTAATTCAAATCCTGAAGCTTTCAGGAAAATCTGTCTGACAGAGCAGCTCTGTGCTTGGGTGCTTTGAGGAATCTAGGGGTGACAGTTCCATCTGTGACTGGGGTGAGGAAAGAGAGAGAGAGAACAGCAGTCAGCCAGCAGGAGCAAACAAGAGATGATCAAAAGCCTGGAGGCGTTGGGATGGGAGGTGAAAGGCCACTCCCAGGAGGTGAGAAGCCAAGCTGAGGAAGTCACACACGTCAGAACTTCCTTCTCTCCCAGTCCAGTGGGCAGACTTGTTCAGGAGGGACCTGCCTTTCCTGAAGAAACCACGCAGGATTGGGATGTAAGTCATTCAATTTAAATGTTGGAGGAAACTGTGAGTCCAGGAGAAATGCAAGTTTCGTTTGTGCCAGGTGACTTACCAAAGATTTATTGAATGTCCATTATTTCTGATTTTTGTGTGTGTTATTTTATGGGATCGTAGCCTAGCAGGTGGGAATCAGTATTCCAGTTACCACCTGACAGATGAGGAAACTGAGCTTTGTGAGACGGGGTGACAGTCTTGGTCCTGCCTGCTCGTGGATTAATAAGCAGCTTGCATTTGATGATGTATGAGGAGGTGCTAGGTCACTACATGGACCTGGAAAATGCAAAGGCTTATCGCCATTTTTAAGTTGGATGAGAGGATGGTTTAGTCACTAAGTCGTGTCCAGCTCTTGAGACCCCATGGATTGTAGCCAGCCAGCCTCCTCTGTCCACAGGATTTCCCAGGAAAGGATACCAAAGTGTGTAGCCATTTTCTTTTCCAGGGGATCTTCCCAACTCAGCTATTAAACATGGGTCTCCTGCATTGCAGGCAGATTTTTAACCATCTGAGCCACCAAGGAAGCTCCTGGATGAGCAACCAGAGCAGAAAAATAGAATTATGAGGGAATTGTGGCCTTTTTCTGGACTGGATGGTTGCAGTGTCAAGACCAGAGAACCCATGAGTTGGTGTTTCTTCCCTCATTGCAACTGGCTCTGATTCTATTAAGTGCTTTACAGCCTCTTTTATTAAGTGGACCTTGACTGGTATGGCTCTCATGTGCAGCTGAACTGCTTCAGGCTTAAAAAGTTAGTGTTTCTTCCATCTCATCCCTTCTACCTATTGTAGGCTGAACGGTTTCTCTCCTCTTCCACCAACATGTTGAAGTTCTAACCCTCAATATCTGTGAAGGTGACCTTATTTGAAAAGAGATGTAATCAGGTTAAGATAAGGTCATAGGATGGGTCCTAAATCAGTATGACTGGGATGATTATAAGACAAAGAGACAGAGATAGAGGAGAAGGCATGTGGTGATGAGGCAGAGATTGGAATGAGGCAGCTGCAGGCCAAAGATTGCCAGTCCCCACCAGAAGCTAGAAAAGATTCTACCCAGAGTCTCAGAGGAAGCAGGGCCTTGGCAACACCATCATTTTGGATGTCTGCCCTCCAGAACCATGAGATGGTACTTTTCTGTTGCTTTAAGACACTCAAATTTTGGTACTTTGTTACAGCAGCTGCAGGAAACTGATATATCACCCCAAGTCACCTTCAGGTTGGCAGAGGGCAGCTCCTGAGTTTCTCATCCATGATCTGCACCCACCGTCGATTCCAGTTCATTCATTCGTGTGCATGGCTGTGGTAGACATGTCACAAGAAATACAAGCCCGAGTCACATTCTCAAGTTAACTTCAACATGAGGAAGCAAGAAATTCACATCAAGAGATGGATTAAATGAGATGAGATGGTGAGTAGACTGTGTCTCTGGGCTAGTCCTTGGCATTTGGTACTAGAGTCCTTAGCATAGGCACTAGAGTAAGAAGGTGTTATTGTGAATAGTTAGCACCAAGAGAAGTGGTGAGGAATTCCATGGACTCCAAGCAGACTGGCAGAGTTGGAATCATGGCTTCTCCAGTCTCCACTCACTGTCTGTCTAGAGAGCCTCCTTCCTGTCTTACCCCAGTGCTGAATCACATTTGCCTGCTTATTTGTTTTCAGGGTCCTCAGCAGTTCCTGAAATGATCTTACACATTTCTTGGTTTGTTGAGAGTTGGCCTTCTTGACCTTGGCATTGACATTTCGGGCCCAATCGTTCTTTGCTATGGGACTGTCCTGTGAGGTCTGGTGTTTAGCAGAGGCCCTGGACTCTACCCACCAGATGCCAGTCACATCCTCCCAGGCACAACGATAAAGTCTGTTGTCAGATGTTCCCTGACAGGGGAGAATCACCCCTAGTTGAGAAGTGCTGTCTCATCATCCTTCTTGCTTTCTGTCATTTCTCCAGCCCTAAGAACAGTGTGCTTAGCTTAGACAGTGTATTAAAAAGCAGAGATGTCACTTTGCCAGCAAAGGTCCATATAGTCAAGGCTATAGTTTTTCCAGTAGCCATGTATGGACTTCCCTGGTGGCTCAGACAGTAAAGCATCTGCCCACAATGTGGGAGACCCCGGTTCAATCCATGGGTCACAAAGATCTCCTGAAGATGGAAATAGCAACCCACTCTAGTACTCTTGCCTGGAAAATCCCGTGGATGGAGGAGCCTGGTAGGCTACAGCCCATGGGATCGCTAAGAGTCGGACACGACTGAGCGACTTCACTTCATTATGTATGAATATGAGGGTTGGACCATAAAGAAGCCTGAGCGCTGAAGAATTGGTCCTTTTGAACTGTGGTGCTGGAGAAGACTCTTGAGAGTTCCTTGGGCTGCAAGGACATCAAACTAGTCTATACTAAAGGAAATCAACCCTGAATATTCATTGAAAGGACTGGTGCTGAAGCTGCCCAATATTTTGGCCACC
>SJYF01000267.1:3652876-3664546 GCA_006410515.1 Procapra przewalskii | reverse complement strand
AGGTTGGGTACACCTGTGGCCAATGCATGTCAATATATGGCAAAACAAATACAGTATTGTAATGTAGGGAAATAACAATAATAATAAAAATTTAAAATTTAAAAAAAAAAACTGCCTTTACCAATTCCATCTGTATTTGCTCCGCTGTGTTCATATCACTAACTTCAGGTCTGCCTCCTTTTCAAGTCATTAGACTGACTCCCATCTTTTGGAACCAAGAGATCCAAATAGCCTGGATGTTTAAGCTAGGGAGTGTGTGCATGCGTGCACATTATTGTGGGTCTGTGTTGTTGTTCAGTCACTCAGTCATGTCTGACTCTTTCCTACCCCATAGACTGTATGTAGCATGCTAGGCTTCCCTGTCCTTCAACATCTCCCGGAATTTGCTCAAACTTATATCCATTGAGTCAATGCTGCCCTCCAACCATCTCATCCTCTGTCATCCCCTATTCCTCCTGCCCTCAATCTTTCCCAGCATCAGGGTCTTTTCTAATGAGTCGACTCGTCACATCAGGGGCCAAAGTACTGGAGCTTCAGCTCCAGCATCAGTTTTTCCAATGAATATTCAGGGTTGATTTCCTTTAGGGCTGACTGATGTGCATGTAGATTTTTATTATCTTTCCATCAAGAGCATGTCAGAACCTGCTACCACCTACCCCTCTCTCCAGTGAAATTGGAACTTCCTTCTCTCCAACAGGTTAAAAAAAAATGCAGTTAGCTCTTTCTCCAGGCTGATTTGCAAAAGCAAATTTCCTACATTCCCACCCATTTTCCCTCTGTTTTCTTTTCTTTTTTCCCCCCATTCTGATTATCTTCCTCTAGTCATTACCAAGTTTAATCAAGACAATACAAAACATTTCTCTAGAGTCTGGCCCAGTCAGGGCTCCTAAAGGCTCATATTCCCTTGAGAAACTAAATGATACAATAAAGGAGATCATTTTTGGTCATTTCCTTTTTTTTCTAAGAATTTCACCTATTTTTAATTTTATCTGAGCTCCAAAAGCATAGCTAATATCTTTGAATAAATAAAGTATGGAAGTTTGCTTTCTTTTTTTTCTGGGTCTTCTGTTTTTGGACAGTTCCTTGAACACGCCACTGCTTGCTTGGCTGCTCAAAGACTCCATCCAAGGATGACCTTTAGAGAAGCCACAGGTTAGGGGGAGCTGCTATCTTGAGACTCCCTGCCTCCTGGGTCAAAGGAGACTTCAGTTTCCAGAATCAGGGTGTGGGGCTGGGCGGGGCACTCAGCCAATGACCTGCTACTCAGCAGGATGAGTGCTGAGAGAGCTGATCAGAGGGAATTTGGAGCTTGGGCCACATGGCGGTTTTCCAGGAACCCTGTTGGGAAGAAAACATATCAGGCAGACCAAAGAGTCAGCAAACAGGGACTCAAGGTCAATGTGGACAGAAGAGATTGTGAGGAGTCAGGGTGATTAGCAGCAGCTTTCCTGGGTACATTGGAACAATGCTGTTACCTTCCTTTTCTTATAAGGTAAGCCCCTGCTTACCTTACCAGGGGCCAAGGTAAGCATTCACCTTACCTTGGCCCCTGAAACAGAAAGACTTTTTCAAACATGTGTTCTTGGGGTGCAAAGTCGGTTTGACTGAAGGCCAGTCATTGTTCCCTTTGCAGACATTTTTTTTTTTTATGTGGACCATGTTTTAAGTCTTGAATTTTTTACAGTATCCCTTCAGTTTTATGTTTTAGTTTTTTGGCCATGAGTCATGGGGGATCTTAGCTTCCCAACCAAAGTTTAGACTCACACCTCTTGCCCTGGGAGGTGAAGTCATAATGACTGGACCCCAGGGGAAGTCTCTCTTGTTACAGACTTTTGTAGGAAAAGCATAAAGTAGGAGATCTTAGAGGTTGTAGATCCTGCCAGCTAGGAACACCTTCTCCACCTCCATCCCTCTGATCCCCAGACTTTCTCAGAGAACCTACAAGACCTGGTGTAAACAGCAGGGACTCAAAGCCAAAAATGGACTGTTCCTCTCTTGAAGCTCCAGGTTCCTTTGTACAGAAGCCCCTAAAAATATCCCTTTGGGGGAGGCTGTTGAGACCCTCTGTCCCTTCCATGTGGTGATTTCCCCTTCCCCTGAGAAGCAGATGAGATGAACAGACCATAATGATTGTTTATAGTCCTCAAGCACAGGATAAGCTATTTCTGCAACTAGGCAAGAGAGCGTGTAATGTCTAAAGTGACCTGCATTGTTTGGAAATATACCTGCTTTTCAAAATATACTTTTGCAGAAAGGTTAGGGAGAAAACTGCACTTTTGTCTCTTTCATGAGGGAGCTGAAGTGTATCAAATGTCTGCTTTCTCCTTTCTCACCTACTACTTAGGACAGAAGCCTCGGGGGCCTGCAGAGCTTAGTGGAAGCTTAGTGGCCCTCCACAGAGTACCCTTGAATCCTAAGACCCAGAACCATTGCATGATAGAAAAGTCCTATCTTCAAGCAAATAATAACTGGGTGTTGTTTGGCCCGCTGGGAAAAAAAAGAAGGTATAATAATAATATACTTTCTGTGAGTGCCCTGAAATTTTAATTCCACTGTGCTGAAAAAAGAGAAGTGTTGTATTAGTTTGTTGGGGTTGCCATGTCAAATTACCATAAGCTGGACAACTTTAGGGCTTCCCAGGTGACGCTGCTGCTGCTGCTGCTAAGTCGCTTCAGTCGTGTCCGACTCTGTGCGACCCCATAGATGGCAGCCCACCGGGTTCCCCTGTCCCTGGGATTCTCCAGGCAAGAACACTGGAGTGCATTGCCATTTCCTTCTCCAATGCATGAAAGTGAAAAGTGAAGGGGAAGTCGCTCAGTTGTGTCCGACTCTTAGTGACCCCATGGACTGCAGCCCACCAGGCTCCTCCATCCAGGGGATTTTCCAGGCAAGAGACACAAAAGTCACAGGTTTGATCCTCAGGTTGGGAAGGTGCCCCAGAGGAGAGCATGGCAACCCACTCTAGTATTCTTGCATAGAGAGTCCTATGGATAGAGGAGCCTGGTGGGTTATACAGTCCATGGGGTTGCAAAGAGTCAGACACGAATGAAGTACCTTAGCACACACGCATGCATGAGCAATTAAAAGAACAGGTATTTATTCTCTCACAATGATGGAGGCTCAAGCCTGCAACCCAGATGTGAGCAGGGCCATGGCGTTCCAAAGAGTCTGAAGAAGTCCTCCCTCGCCTTTCTCCCCGCTCCTCGCAGTCGCCAGAAGTTCTCGGTGTCCCTAGGCTTTCAAGCACTTCACTCCAGTCTTTGCCTCTTGTGTCACAAATGGGTGTTCCCCCATGGGTCTGTTGTGTCTAAATTTTCCTTTTCTTATGAGAATACCTGTTATTGGAATAAGGACCACCTTAATCCAGTATGCATGTGTGTGTGTTTAGTCACACAGTCACGTCTGACTCTTTGTGACCCCCATGGACTACAGCCTGCCAGGCTTCTCTGTCCATGGAATTCTCCAGCAAGAATATTGGCGTGGGCTGTCATTTCCTTCTCCAGGGGATCTTCCTGACCGAGGGATCAAACCTGTTTCTCTCACGATGACCTCCTCTTAACTTGACCATAAAGACCCTACTTCCAAATGAGGACACATTCATAGGTACTAGGAGTTAAGAGTGGGATATATGTCTCTTGGGGGATATGATTCCACCCATGACAAATACACTCTGTACCAGACAGAGAAAGCAGCCCTTATTTAAACAGATCCTGGAGAGCTGTGAGGTGTGTACTCATTTGGCATTCTTCCAAAATGCATTTCCCAAGTATCAGATATTTCCCATGCATGGGCTGAGCACACAGGCAGAAAGCGCAGCCAGTGATTCTCTAGGTACCAGCTTGCTTTATTCTGTTGCTGTTTTTAATTTTTTTTTTTAATTTTAAAAATTTATCTGAGGAACACTGCTTCTGTCTACCTCCAGGGCTTGGCACTCTGGGCAGGGTGTACTTATTGGCCAATATTTGGTGCCAGGAGTGAAGCTCTCTCTCCCCCTTCTTGCCCCCAGAGGCCAGGTAGGGCCTTAGAGCCTAGACCCGGAGGCTGGCTGGCCCCTCGGCTGCTTCCTGGTCTTATTTCCCTGCTGCGGGGAAGAAGGCTCCAAGGGATGCAGTCACCTGTCCTCTCATTGCAGAGGGCAGTTGCATCTGCCCACCTGGAGGGGGTTGTTGGGATGTCCTCATTGGCCTTTGTTCACTTTTCCAGGGAAGGGTATGCCAGTTTGAATCCACTCCTTTAGGACTTTTGGTACACATAGATGAATGTGACGTCACCCCTGGCCATTTCCCTTGCAGGGTCCTGTGTATTGGTGGCATTGGAACCTCTAGAGGGAGCTCAAGGCCTGTTTCCAATTCCCACAACTACTGCCTTAGAAGGAAGAAGCTCTGATGGATCAAGGATTGAACACAACCACAAAAAGCCACAGAGGTCAAAGCTTACGGCCATCTCCCACAGCTACTGCCCGAAGGAGAAGATGCTTTGATGGATAAAAGCCTGAGTGATGAACACAAAAAGCCACAGAGACAACAGGATAAAGGCATATTTCGTCGGAAGGAGAAAGGAAGGCTGAGGTTTTGTTGAGAAGCGAAGGGCTAGTGGCTCACTCTCCATCTGTGAGTCCAGCGAGGGCAAGACGCAGCCTAGGCATCTTTCCTGTCTGACTGACAGACTGGTCCATGGAAACCCATGGGCAGGATGCTGTCCATGGGAAAGGGGGTGAGGAGGGAACAACTGAGTTCCCTTCTAGGTCAGTGGTGATGGTGTAGGGGATTCTTCTGCTCTGTTCTGTTCTTTCACTGGAGTAGGAAGATCTGAGGACAAGTGATTAAAGAGATACAGTGATTGAGATTCACTGTTGAGCTAGAGTAATTAAAGGGACTGTTGAAGCTTGAAAGTGGGTGTGGTGTAGGAGAGTTAAAGCCTGTGTGTGTTAGTTGATCAGTTACGTCTGACTCTGTGACCCCACGGACTTTAGCCCGCTAGGCTCCCCTGTCCATGGGATTATCCAGGCAACAATACTCAAGTGGGTAGTCATTCCCCTCTCCAGGGGATCTTCCTGATCCAGGGATCAAACCCACGTCTCCTGCATTGCAGGCAGATTTTTAATTCTGTGAGACAACAGGAAAGCCTAAATTAGTCATATTAATGAGAATTCTTTGGGCCAGCCTGCCCCTGTGTCACAAATCCCTCTGGAAGTCGGGGGAAATGGATGGGATTCAAGGTCCAGACCACATCTCATCCCTTTTAGGATAGAAAACAGAGGCATGATATTTGCAGCAACATGGATGGACTTGGAGATGATCAAACTAAGAGAAGGAGGTCAGAAAAAGACAAATACCATATGATGTCACTCACGTGTGGGATCTAACATATAACGCAGATGAACCTAACTATGAAACAGAAGCAGACTCACAGGTGCCAAAGGAGGGGAGGTAGGGAAGAGAGAGATCGGGAATTTGGGGTTAGCAGATGCAAGCTGTTACGTATAGGATGGATACACAAGGGAGAACTATATTTATTATATTTACTTATGACAATATAAGAAGGAACCCACTCCAGTGTTCTTGCCTGGAGAATCCCAGGGACGGAGGGGCTTGGTGGGCTACAGTCCATGGTCGCAAAGAGTCAGACACAACTTCACTTTCACTATGATAATAGAAAGGAATATTAAAAGGAATCCATGTGTGTGTCTAACCGAATCACTTTGCTGTACGGCAGAGATTAACACACCGTTATAAGTCGAATATGTGTGTGTGCTCTGTCATGTCCAATTCTTTGGGATCCCTTAAACTGTAGCCAGTGAGGCTTCTCTGTCCGTGGAATTTTTTAGGCAAGAATACCGGAGTGGGTTGCCATTTTCTCCTCCAGGGATCTTCCTGACCCAGGGATCCAATCTGCATCTCTTGTTTCTGTCTCCTACATTGGCAGGCAGATTCTTTTGCCATTTTGCCACCTGGAAATCCCCATATAAATCAATGATACTTCAATAAAAATGAAGAAGAAAGAGACACAGAACAATGGAAAAGGGGGAAACTTATTTTGCTAAAAAGGCAGCCTCATTAGTTGGGTGATATTGGCTTAATTTCCAAGAAATTTAGTCTCTCTAACTATAAAATGAGGATTGTGTGTGTACTAAGTTGCTTCAGTTGAGTCTGACTCTTGGCAACTCTATGGACTATAGCCTGCCATGCTCCTGTGTCCATGGGATTCTCCAGGCAAGAATGCTGGAGTGGGTTTCCATGCTTGTTATGAGATTTATAAGGAAAAAGTGAATATAAAAACAACTAGTCTGGGGTTTAGCACACAGTAAGTGTTCAACAATAGGCAGCTATTATGACAGCTAGACTTCTGGCTAGTTAATGCTAGTGGTTACCATTAATAATCACTGAAGAACAGGATAAATACTTGGCCTCATTCAACCACATCAGGAACTCCACTGGGGAGTTCCACCCTCATTCTCCATCTGATAAAGCCAAAGCTTAACAAGGCTGCTAGTAACTGTCGGAGCCAGATTTGAACACAGTTTGGTCTCACTAAGCCATACCACTTCTTTGTCTTTCAAAAACTGTTCTTGAGTCAATCAGTGGTGAATTCTAAGCCCTTGTGATTTTTCTCTACGTGTCGGTGCATCTGTGGTGCTGTGTGATCAAATCTGGATGGGGGTGATATGAAATGAAATGCTGGTTGAGCCTAGCCTCAGCTGCTCTCAGGGATTCGTGCCTCTGAACGAGGCACTCACTGGCTGTACAATAACCCTCTCCTCCTTGAATCTCAGGAAGTGGATGAGGCTGAGTGCCACTTTTTAATCAAGGAGATGATCCGTCTCCCGTTGTCATCTGATCTTTCTTAAAACAGCAGCCACACATCTCCAGGCAATGCAGACATGACGCAGACAAAAGGAAAATGGAAGAAATAGCATCTTTCTCTCATTAATGGGAGAGGAGGAAGCAGCTTCTGCCTTGAGTGTTTGGGGACATGTTATTTTTAGAAAAGAACATTTTGTGATTTTTAGTTGTTGATTTCTGAGAGGGCTTTCTTTTAAAATTCTTTTCAATAAGTTGCTGAATCAAAAAATAATAGTAGATAGAGCAATAATAATCAATTAGCAAAAGTATATTGAGTTTCTACCTGCAAAGTGAGGAAGTAGAGACAGAGAGACTAAAGCTTTGTCCCTGCTCTTTAGATACCTGGAATCTACTAAAGAAATCATATGGCTATGCAAATACCAAGCTCAGAAAATAGGGCAATAATCTGATCTATTGTGGTTCACTGGAGACAGAATAACTGGTGAGGTGGTAATTGTAAGACTCTGAAGAAGAAATGAAGTCTTCCATTGTTCATTTCATAAATATGTATTGAACACCTTTATATGTAGGAGGCACTGGGGAAAGAAAGCTGAATAAGACTTTGTCATTACCCTTGAAAAGCTTGGAGTTCACTGCAGATGCAGAATCAGAATTATAACCCAAGAAAAGCTATGAAATAAGTAATAGATACTTGTATGAATGATATGAGGCCGTGGTTGAGGTGGTCAGATCTACCTGGAAGAGAAAGTGATCCAAAAGACTTCATGGAAGGGAGAATGCTCAAGATGAGCACTGGAGGATGGAGACTAACTGACCAGAAGGAAGATGAGGAAGGCAGTCCAGACAAAAGAAGAAACATATGCAGGGATTTGTGAGCTGGTGCCCTGTGGGTGAGGCTCTGTTTATAATGGGAATGATGAGAGTTTTAGGGGGTATAAAGAGGTAAGGCCAGATGGGTAGCTGGTCATGCTAACATCTGGAAGCAATGAGGGAATCTTTCAAGGATTTGATAAAACAGAATGACTTGGTCAAATGTTTGTTTTAGAAGCAAGGCTCATATTATTTGAGGGCACAGATACTAATAATTAAATAAACCTGTGTAATAAATACTACTATGAACTGAATCTTTGGGTCCACATGCTCAGTCGCTCAGTAGTGTCTGATTCTTGTGACCCCGTGGACTGTGGCCCACAAGGCTTCCTTTTCCATGGCATTTCCCTCAGGGTTGCCATTTCCACCTTCAGGGGATCTTCCCAACCCAGGGATTGAACCGACATCTCTTGTGTCTCCTACAGTTCAGGTGGTGGATTCTTTACCACTGAGCCACCAGGGAAACCCCACTGAATCTTTGCACTCTCTCTCAAATCAATATATTGAAATCCTAACCCCAATGGGATGGTATCAAGAAGTGGACCCTTTGGGAGGTGATTAGGTTATGAGGGTGGAGCGCTCATGAATGGGATTAGTGTCCTTACAAATGAGACCCCGGAGACCCTTCTTTCTCTCTTCCACATAAGGACACAGCAAGAAGAAGTTGCCTACACCCAGGAAGGGGATTCTCACTAGACGCTGGATCTACCTGCACCTTGCTCTTGGAATTTTCTGTCTCCAGCTCTCTGAGAAATAAATATTTGTTGTCACAGTCACCCAGTTTTTGGCATTTTTGTAATAGCAGCCAAATTTGACCAAGACAGGTACTGTGATGGAGTAGTTGTGTTCCTGCAGAAACTTAAAGGAAACCATATTATTCAGATTGAACTCTACTGAAGATCTCTTGGAAGAAGTGACATCAGCAGAATTAGTATAATGAAGGCAAAGGTGAATTTGAGGAAGACAATTCTCCAAGAAAGAGGGAGATAGGTTTTGTTGTTCAGTCATTAAGTTGTGTCTGACTCTTTGTGACTTCATGGACTGCGGCAAACCAGGCTTCCGTGTCTTTTACTGTCTCTTGGCGTTTGCTCAAATTTGTGTTCATTGAGTCAGTGATGCCATGTTCAAAGTACTGTGTAATTGTGCTCATCATATAGGCTAGCAAGGTAATGCTCAAAGATCCTTCAAGCTAGGCTTCAACAGTATGTGAACTGAGAACTTCCAGATGTACAAGCTGGATTTAGAAAAGATAGAGGAACCAGAGATAAGTTCAGGACATAGCAAACTGCTCTGTGTGGCTGGGAGGCTGGATTAAATGCATATAGAATGAGGACAAAGATGAGGCAGGGATAAGTGAACCTGGACATCAGGCTCCAAGAGGTCTCTTCAGCAGACTGTGGTAACTTGAAGGGCTGTAAGCAGGGTGTTGGAGGGGATGATGCTGAAGCTGAAACTCCAGTGCTTTGGCCACCTCATGCGAAGAGTTGACTCAATGGAAAAGACTCTGATGCTGGGAGGGATTGGGGGCAGGAGGAGAAGGGGACGGCAGAGGATGAGATGGCTGGATGGCATCACTGACTCAATGGATGTGAGTTTGAGTGAACTCTGGGAGTTGTGATGGACAGGGAGGCCTGGCGTGCTGCGATTTGTGGGGTCACAAAGAGTTGGACACGACTGAGCAACTGAACTGAACTGACTGAACTGAAGCAAGGTGTGGCCTCATCAGATTTGCCTTTTAGGAATGAAATTCTTGCTGTAGGACAGGGATTGTATGTAGATATGCAAACATGGAGGAAGAGGAGCTTATTAAGGCAGCGTTTGCATTGGTCAAGGGAAGAGAAAATGGTAGACTAGACCAAGGTGGTCACAGAAGAAATGGAGGGAAGCTCATTAAACAAGAAATTACTTAGGAGGTAAAAGAGTGGGATTCTTTGGCTATTCTGAGAAGCTGGGGGAGGTCAGTGATAGAGAGGAAAATTCATGGAAACCTAGGAGAATGGTGAGGACATTCAGAGCAATAAAGGGCAGAGTAGAAGGATCTTTGGAGTTAAGGTAGATGCTTTATGGAGGGCAGAGATTCACTGTGTCCAGCTCGGCGTGTGTGGGGGCTGTTGGGTAGGAGGGAGGGAGTAAGGAATTAGGAGATATTAGATCAATTTGACAAACACTGAGCTGCTGCTGTGTCTTAGGCTCTGGGCTATCTGCTGGGAACAAACCCAAATCAGAGACGATTCTCAAAAAATTCTACAACTGAGTGAGTAATGAATGTGGGCACATAGATAGTTTCAACGTCAAGCGCCAATGTGTTGCTGGATCTATGCGCAAAACTGGACAGCTTCTGAACTCCACTTGTTCTATGCCGGGATGGTGCTGTACAGCAGTCATGGTGGTGAGTGAGTCCAGTGAGAGACTTTCCTTAGAAGAAAGAGTGTTTTCTTGGAGAAAGTCGATAAAGAAAGAAAGGAAGATGGGAAAGAAGAAAAGGAAGGCAGGGAGGGAGGAAAGAAAGAAGTTTGGTGGTCTAAGGGAAGCCTCAGGCTGCCACTGAGCACAAGAAACTCTCAGCAAACTGATGGGAGTCCCCTAGCCAAAGCCACTGGTCAGAGGAGTCCCACGTTTCCCAGAAACAAACTCCCTTCGAGTCCCTGCCCCTAGCTGGGAGCAGCCCACACAGCCCATGGGAAGTGTGGCTTCAGAGCATGTCTACGGGGAGATTTCAGAAATCAGCAGTGGAGGTCCTTAGACACTATACTCTGCAAGGCGATTATTACAGCTGCCACAGCTAGGAAGGAAGTAATTCAGGTGTGGAGAGAGAATGACCTTGGTCAGTGAACATTTAGATGCTCTGGGATGGATGGTCTCTCTGTTGAAATGACATTTAACTTAAAATGAGGAAGATCCAGCCATGTGAAAAGCTTTGGGGAAAGCATTTAAGTAGAGGAAACAGCAGCAGTGTAAAGACCCCATGGTGCTACCCAAGGGTCCCTTGAAGGCCAGTGTGGCTGGAACGTAATCAGGAAAAGAGCAGAGCGGCAGAAGCTGTACACGGGATGATAATCCAGGGTTTGGCAAATTGCTTTACGTAGTTTAGATTTTATTGCAACTTCAAAGGAAAGCCAGTGGAGAATTAAGCTGGGCATGGATATGATCTGACTTATATTTGAAGAAGACTCTCTGCCCACTGTGTGGAGCATGGCGTATAGGTTTTCAAGAGTGGAAGTGAATTAGATGGTGACAGGCGATGATGCCTGATGCAGTCTAGGGGTACTGACCCCATCTGGAGTTTGCAGGGTGCTACTGGTACGGTGAGAAAAGGCTTTGTGAGGGAGAAGGCCTCTGAGCTGAGAATGAAAGGGGTGGGATTTCAGGGCAAGTTGCAGAAAAGGTGGCATTTCAGGTGAACTTCACCAGCTTTCTGAAGGGAGGAGCAGTCTCACAGCACTTTTCAGAAATCACTTCGCTGAAACGTAGAGCCAAAGCAGTCTTTAATTTAGTGCCTTTTATAGGACTGAATACAGTTCAGAAGCAACCGAGGACATTCACAGGTGAAAAGTACTTAAATCAGAGAGACAGAGTAGTTAGGGAAAGGAGACCAACCATTTCTTTTTTTATGGCCCAGAACTTTAACTGAATACCGCAGGGGCCAAAGCAGAGAAACTGAGAGAATACTTGTCTTCCCTCTCAACTTGGCTCTGAATCCAGACTGGAGCTGCCGTGTCCCATTTGGAACGTGGAGGGCTGAGGTGAAGTTGGGGTGACCCTCAGTTGGGCTGATACTGGAGGTCTGGTTTTCAGAACCCATTCTTTGCTACTCCCATGTTAACAATAGTAACAAAAAGGTAAAACCTGTATCTACAGTCACAACAATGACACCAAGGACAAAAACAACAGAAAGTGAAAGTCGCTCAGTCATGTCAGGCTCTTTGCAACCCCACGGACTGTAGCCCGCCAGGCTCTTCTGTCCATGGAATTCTCCAGGCCAGAATACTGGAGTGGG
>SJYF01000267.1:3610405-3631218 GCA_006410515.1 Procapra przewalskii | reverse complement strand
CTCATTATTGAGTCAATGATTGCCGCCAGGCCTCCATATCCTTAGACACCTGGGAATATATTAATCAATGTATTTGGAATATAGAAAAGGAAATATAGTAGTTTTTGATGTTAGTTAATACTAGACTTTTTGAGTTAATGAATTTTCTCTTTTGTTATAGACCACTGTACTTTGTTATAAATCACTGTGTCCTTGCTATGCAAAAATGCAACTTTATCACTATCTTAAGACTAAGTAGATCTTAAGGGGAGCATTGGTGAAAGGGTTTTCATTTGTTGGGCTGATGTTTGCTGCTAAATCTCAATATTCCCTGCCCTTATAATGAATATAACTAGCATATAGGAAAAATAAGTATTAACCTTTAAGCATATAGGAAAAATAAGTATTAACCTTTAAGATTAATCATGTTAAACCTTAGGTTAAGTAAATTCCTTTCCTAGTTGTAACTCACTACACCCTCACCCTATAGGAATGCAACTTTATTTGGACGGTGGCGCCAGATTTAAGAAAAAAAATCACCCCTGGAAAAATAAGTTTTCTGGTTAACTGACTGGTATCAGAAAGAGCCATAAAATGTCAGCAGACCTCATGGTCAGAAGATGATGTGAAACTCATAAGACCTTTGTATAATTTTATATGAAGCACCTGATTGTAACAAGCTCAGGTCTGCTGACCCTCGCATGACTCTGTATTCATCCCTATGTATAACAAAAGGTATAAAAACAAACCTGAAAAATAAATAAATGGGATCAGTTTCTGGAAAGACTGATTCCCCCATGTCGTTTCTTTCTTGCTCCCGTTTTCCTGGCTGAATTCCCATCTGGTATGGGGGTACACACCAAGCCTACTAACTCTGCCTGGGCTTCTAAGATCGGGCCAGGGAGGCCTCAGTGCCTCCTCTCCTTCAGGAGAACGAAAAGACGCCTGTGGCCTACGTAGGTGGTGATTAGTATTCCACTTAAACCAGTTATTCAGCCTCTTTTTCTCCACTAATTTTCCTACTACACTCTCCGCTTCTAATCTCTCTCTATATCTGTAATTAAATAAGTTTTTCCCAGGACGTCGATTCTGTCCCCACCTTCGAATCACCCTGGATCCACCAGGGCTGGACCCCAGCACTTCCCTGTCCTTCACTATCTTACAGAGTTTGTTCAAACTCATGTCCATTGAGTCAGGGATGCCATCCAACCATCTCATCCTCTGTCATCCCCAAATCATGCTCTTTATGTATAAGGCACATGGAGCACATCAACAGATACACAGCATATCTGGGGTCCTGAAATTTAATGAGAAGTGTGATCAAGATAAAAAGTGTCTAATATGGCTTCTGGAGATAGAAAAAAATGAAAAAATAAATGTGTGAGAGAATATTAAAAAAAGATGAGAAGGAATTTCTAAGCCCCAGATGTTCATGTGTTCCAAAATTTGGGGCTGTTCAAAGTCTAATGAATAAATGTCAGCAACTGGTGGTCTTCATACCACCAGTATACACAAACCTTTTTGTTTTTATTTTTTAATTTAATTTAATTTTTTTTTGTTCTTGCTTAAACAGCATTAAGAAGGAAGAGAGAACTGTCACAGTTGAGTCACCGTTTAAAGTTTTGGAGATTTTGCACATGTGTGTACATGTTTTCACACACTCACACACACACTGTAACCAGTTCCTCTTGCATAATAGGATACTTGGTGTCCCTGGATCTCTAGCTCGATCCCAGCCTCTAGCTCCTCATGTGGAAACGGTTATCAGGCTGCAGTGGCTTCCTGCCCTTCCCACAGGGCATTTACATCAGCACAACCCCACCAGTCATGCAGTTTCATCACCCTCACGGCCTCTGTTGGCATTTGAGTTGGCAAGCTCTGCCTTGGATGTTGGAGGTGAAGGAGGAGCCCAGAAGTTCTCAGGCCTGGCTGCACAACAGGGAAGTTAAAGAAAGAATCTAGGGATTCTGGTGTCGTTGTCTGGGCAGCAGAATGTTGCGGAAGCTCCACAGGGGATTCTGAAGTGTAGCCTGGATGCAGAACACTGATCTAGAGCTTCTCCTCTTTTCGGAGCTCAGAGAGGGAGAGTGAGTTGTCCAAAGACACACAGCTATAACTAGAGAAGCTTGAACTAAAACCGTATCTCCTTACCTGGCCCGGAGTCTTCCCTCCACCTCACCCTGTATTCTGTAAGTTTGTACAAGGAAGGCTAAAGTAGCAGGTTATCTGATCAAAATACCAGACTTTGGTTTTATTTCTGATTTTGCCCAGTGATGAGCACTTAGGGCTTCTAAGTAATCTACTACCGAATAGTTCCTTCTCATCCCTTGGTTTTATCACTGAAATTGCATGGGATCCTGGGAACAAAAGGCAGAAAAGGGAGGGGACCTAACGTGTATTCAGTAGCTTCAGTGAGCCGAAATTGCTCTAGGTGCTTTGCCGTGGTTTTTTATTTTCACAATAACACTAGAAGGTTGGTATGACTTGTTCCATTTCAAAATGATGAAACAGACTCAAGTGGGTTTGGTCAGGGCTCCAGGGTCGCTCAGCAGATAAGTAATTTGTGCTCAGCTCATAAATTCCCAAAGCAGATATTCTGTCAGAGTAAACAAGGATATAAGCTTCACAGAGGCAGAGATTAAAAAAAAAAATCTTTTCTCACTGATTTCTTTCTATGTGCCTGCAATACTGATGACACATAGTAGGTGCTCGATAAAAATTGGTTAGTTCTGTGAGTTATACGATAGAACTCTACAGGCCTTAAATCTCAAGGATGAGAGAGTTTTGAGTTCAATAGAATATAAAGCATCAAAGGAAAAAAAATATGCTTCTTTTAAATTTTGGAATCCAGCAGCTTTCAAAACATCTGCAAGGGAGCACGGGGCATTTAAAACACCTTCTCAGAACTGTCTGATGTCAAGTGTTGCAATGTATTGACAGCTGTGTCCTAAGCATATCAGAAGAGAGGGTGTGTATGTGCAAGTTATATTCTCTAGGGTATCTTTTTAAAAGCTGTAGTTAAGAAAAAAGTATTAATATCTCATAGATTGTTCCAGAACTCTGGAGTCAACAATGTGAGCAGAGCTGGCAGTGGGCCTTTGAGAAGTTCGAGGAGGCATGTTGTTCCTTATCATCTTAGACCTGAGTCAATCTCCATGCTCAGTAATACCCTTCCATTCATTAGTTTCCAAATCACATCAACTTGCTTGAAATGGAGCCTCCTCAACCTTGCATCTCCAGGACTTGGCCCATAGGTACCCAGAAATGCCTGCTAACTCACGTGATGATTGTGTTCCTGTAAAACTGGAATTTCTCTTAGGTGAGAACCATGTCCCAGGTATTGCCATTTCTAGGACCTTTCCCCAAGAATGACCTCTGGTTCCTTTTGATTGAGACAGGATATAATTAAATTTCACCACTTTAAAAAAAATCTCTGCCACTAGGATATTAGTTCCCCATCCAGGGACAGAACCTGTGCTCCTTGCAGTGTAAGCTCAGAGTCTTAACCACTGGGCTGCAAGGGAATTTCTGATTTTCATCACTTTCATAGTTTCTAGTGTCCTGGGAGGTATTAGAGAAACTAACAAGAAACTAAAATATGAGCAACTAACCTCATATTAGTTTCCAGCAGTCATCTGAGACATTATCGTCTCGTTACAAGTCAATCAAAAAAGCCTCAGAGAGTTTGAGGACTCTTCCTGGGCCACTTAGCCAGGAAGTGGTAGCAACTGGATATATATCCTCTTTGTGGAACTGCAAGATGGGACTGGTTCTATGCAGTAAAGGATTAACCTTGCCTGTAGAAAAGTTTGACGCTTGACTGCTCCTGGAATGTAACCTCTAAGCCCTTGGAATACTCTCTTTGTTTACCTGAGTTCTAGGGCCACACCAAGTAGTCTTGGCTAACTGATTTATCAGGGGAGACTTGCGACAAGCAGTATTGGCTTGACTTCTTGGAGAGGTTGAAGACTCAGGTCAGCCACGTGGGCAGCCAGCCATGCCTATGTGACCAACTTTCAGCAAAAATCTTGGACCCCAAGGCTCGGGTGAGGTTTCCTGGTTGGCAGTACTCCAGTGCATGCATGCTCAGTTGCTAAGTCATGTCTGACTCTTTGTGATCCCATGGACTGTAGCCTATCAGGCTCCTCTGTCCATGGGGTTCTCCAGACAAGAATACTGGAGTGGGTTGCCATTTCCTTCTCCAGGTGATATTCCCAACTCAGGGGTCAAACTTGCACCTCTTGGGTCTCCTGCATTGCAGGTGGAATTTTTCCTGCCAAGCCATCAGGGAAGTCCAATACTCCAGTGTCTTGTTGCATATTGTTGCTGGGAGTTGCAGCTCTGTCCACAGCTCCACCGGGAGAAGAAAATTTATGCCTGGACCTCTTCTGGACTCTACTCTTGTGTGCTTCTTCCTGTTTCTGATTTTATTTTCTAAATGTATTTATGTATTATTTTTAATACTTATTACGCAGGGAGCTCAGCCTAGTGTTCTGTGACAACCTGGAGGAGTAGGATGAATGGGGTCAGAGGGAGGCTCAAGAGAGAAGGGACATATGTATACTTACGGCTGATTCATGCGGTTGTATGGCGGAAAGCAATACAACACTGTAAAGCAGTTATCTTTTAATTAAAAATAAAAAAATTAAAAGTATTTCTTTATTTGGCTGTACCAGGTCTTAGGTGTGGTACGTGGGATCTTTGATCTTCATGGCAGCATGTGGGATCTTTATCTGCAGCATGAAAACTCTTCTCTGGGGATGTGAGATTTAATTTCCTGACCAGTGATAGAACCAGGGCCCGCTGTGTTGGGGGTGTGGAGTCTTAGCCACTGGGCGATCAGGGAAGTCCCCCTGTTTCTAACCTTAATCTGTGTCCTTTTGCTGAAATACACCATAACCTGAGCATAACAGCTTTGTTGGGTTCTATAAACCCTTCCAGCAAATTATTGGACATGAAGATGGTCTTGAACTCCCAAATGCTCACAGTTCCTCTCTGCAATATTGACGTGAAGATCCACAAGGATGGTAATTGCGAGTCGTGATGAGTGGAAGTTCTGAGTTTGAGTCCCTGGCCTTGACTCTTACCTCTTCTTCCTCAAGAGCTCTTGGTCCTTCCCCAGGTGGGGCTGGAACTAGAGTGAGGCAAGCAAGGCACTCTAGTCCCAGACCTGTTTTATTTCAAATGTCTTATTGAAAATATGGAATCAACTTTATTATCTACCTCTTGTGGTTATGAGAATTAGAGTTACTTTTCCCCTCATGCTCAGCCCCTACTAACACAGAGTAAACTCAAAGAGTGAGCAATTTATCTGAATGATTTGTAACCACAAAGAATTCTCCACCTTAAGAGAAGGTAAGTAATTGACTAAGATACAGGAAAGATATGTATGTTTTAGGTCAGTTAAGGGGTGTAGACTCTACTCTGATAGAAGTAGGGCAGTTTCACAGGATTTGGATAGAGCACTCCCTCCCTCCTAGGAGAACCTGACTCTGTCTACAACTGAGATATCTGGGTTTCCTCCAGAAAATAAATTCCTTCTCACCCTTCAGCTGCCCCTCTCTGAGTGATATGATAGTACATAACTATATGTTGATTGTCTAAACTCTGCAGATGCTGAAGGCCAGATGGCCTAGGATGTCCATAGCATGGTGGGTGTTAGTCGTTCAGTTGTGTCTGACTTTTTGTGACCCCATAGACTACAGCCTGCCAGGCTCCTCTGTCCATGGGATTCTCCAGCAATAATACTGGAGTGGGTTGCCATTCCCTTCTCCAGGGGATGTTTCTGATCCAGGGATCTAACCCCGGGTTCCCTGCATTGCAGGCAGATTCTTTACCATCTGAGCCACCACTGCCTAGGATTTTCACAGCCTGGAGGGCAGCTTATTTCTATAGGATGACATTTAGAACACTTCTTGGTCAGAATTAGGGCAATGGTTTTTTAGCCTTGGATGCATGCTCGTATCCCTTGGAGAGACTTGCAAAGTCCTGTGCCTAGGAATAGAAATTCTGATTTAATACTCTTGATTGGTGCTGGCAGAGTAGTTCCTATGTTTCCCAGGATTCTAACTGCACCAGTATTTTAAAACTACATCTTGCGTCTTCATCACCTGCTCAGCTGCTACCTTCCCCTGGAAACTGTGTCTCCTCCTGTCTACCCAACCTTTGCCTCTGTTGTTCCCACCGCCAGGTATATATTCCTCCTTCATTGTCTGCCTGCTGGGTACCAAGTCACTCTTTACAATCTGACTCAATGTGACCTTTCTGAACATCTCTAGGCAGCCTGATGCCAAGCAGAGATGGTTGCTGCCTTATCTGTGTTCCCATAACATTTTTCTAGACATTATCTGTTATGATACCTACAGAGAATTACAGGCTTTCTGTTTATCAGTTTGTTCACTTGAGAGCTGGGACCTTGTCTTCACCACCTGTGTTTCCCCAGCACCTGGTAGAGTCAGTCCCTGGTGTGGGAGAAACATTCAGTGAATATTTAGTTGGATTAAATCGAGGTGCTCAAAAGAGGTATCATGTCATTGAGGCTGAAATACCCATTCCTTCTGATGCTGGTCTCTTGTTTTGCAGTGGCACTTGCTGTTTGGCATATCAATGTGCCTCCTTTGTGCAAACTCTGTTCTCCCTCTTGAATGTTGAAGCATTTTGCTAATTGCAGAATAGCTTGTGGTCGCAGTGTGCTGTTTCTTGATGTGCCAGTCACAATTTAAAATGAAGTGCAAGGGCTATAGTTAGCGGGGTGGAGCAAGTCTGAGTTTATGCAAATGTTAAAATGCATCTGGGGACTGTATAGGTATAAATGAAAACCCAGAAGGGACATTTTGTCCTGTAGTCCATTCTAAGGTCATGCAACTTTTAATTTTTCATTAAGGATGACATCCATATTCTAATCATAAGGTTTAAGGTTTTTTCCCCCTGTTTGTAGCAAGTCTTTATGGTGCTAGTGGTTAAAGAACCCGCTGCCAATGCAGGAGATATAAGAGGTGTGGGTTTCATCCCTAGGTCAGAAAGATCCCCTGGAGAAGGAAATGGCAACCCACTCCAGTATTCTTGCCTGGAGAATTCCATGGACAGAAGAGACTGGCAAGCTGTACCCCATGGGGTCTCAAAGAGTCTGACATGACTCCAGTGACTTGGCACACACAGCACAAGACAGTGTTATACTCTGCAGATGGATGGATGCTTCAGACATGAGCAGGCCTGGAGGCAGGAGTATCATTCATAGGGATCAGCAGGCATGCACCTGGTGGCCATGCTGTTGCTCAGGACAGTGTCCTAAGCGACTGCTTGTGAGTGTGTCCATACCGACTGCTCATTGCCTTGAACCTGGTAGTTGTATTTTCACTCATTTCTGTCGACAATACTTTGGAGGGTCTGTTAGACACGTGAGAAGACTGGGAGCAAGATGTTAATCAATGGACTTTTTAAGCTCCTTCCCTCTGGGGACCCTGAGAGAGGTTAGTGGCAAATGTGAGTCAAGCAGAGTGTGGATCAGGCAGACAGCAGTCACTGAGTGGTTCATGACTTCCTAGAGGGTGAAAGATAAATGATCATAATGCAAAGAATGGAGGAAAGGCCAATGCTGGTCATTTCTGAAAGATAATCATAGTCTGAGAAGGTCTATCAGTTAACTTTTTTTTTTCTTTCCTACTACGATGCAGTCAAGCCAAATAAAAACTCTTTCTCTCTTAGGTAACTGTCTGAGTATAAGCAGTCAGCCATACCAAGTTTGGACTTCTCCAGTGACTCAGATAGTGAAGAATCTGCCTGCAATGCAGGATACCTGGGTTTGATCCCTGGGTCAGGAAAAACCCATGGAAAAGGGAATGGTTACCCACTCCAGTATTCTTGCCTGGAGAGTTCCATGGACAGAGGAACCTGGTGGGCTACAGTCCATGGGGTTGCAAAGAGTTGGACACAACTGAGTGGCTGGCACTTTCACTCTCTTTCACGCACATCAAGTTCAGCTGGCGTGGACTTTCTTATTACTCTGCTGTCCTCAACATGTAGCCTCCACCTCATGGTCTAAGATGGCTGCTGTAGCCCCACTATCACATCTATATTCCAGCCAACAGGAAGTAGAGATGAGAAAGGAAGACTGCGATCCACGTATGTTAAGGGCTTGACTCAGAAATTACAATTCAGTACTTGAACCCACATGTTGTTGACCAGAATAGAGTCACATGGCTATATCTAGCTTCAAGGGAAATTTGGAAATGAACCGTATGGCCATTTAACTGGATGGCCATGTGCCCAGCTAAAACCTTTATTTTTCAGGAGAAGAGCAGAATAGATACTAGAGAAATAACCAGCCATCTTTGTCTCATAGGAGACATTTTTCTGGCTACTGCCCAAACTCAGTGAAATTCCGGAAGTACTGGGAGGGATGAATACAGAAAGAGACATATCTCAATGCCTTAAGTGCCATCTCAGAACAAGAAATCGATGGTTGAGGTTAACCATATTAGCATTTGGAGGTTGCCCAGAAAATCTCAGCCTTTAAAAACATATCTTGCTTGATGTATGTCATACAATGTTTAATGGTAATTTGACTTATTATAATATCTTAGTGAGAAAGTTTGCCCAATATTCCCAAGAGTCCTAGGGATTCTGTGTGTGTGTCTGTGTGTGTGTGTGTGTGTGTGTGTGTGTCTGTTGGGGGAGAGTGTAACCAGGAGGATAAGGGTTGTAAATTTCCATAAAATTAATCACCTGAAAGAAGACATAAAAATTGCATGAATGGGGGTGCTTTCTGTATAATTAAGTTTCTATTTTGAAAAAGACATTATGATTTTATGTGTGAGTGAAAATGGAGTGTGTTTGTGTGTGTGTGTGTGTTTACATGTAACTTTAATATGATGTGATTAAAGCATGCGTAATTTCCATTTTATGGAAATTTTGTGGTTGGATCCCAAGTCTGGAGCTTAAACCTGGTGCAGTGATAAATAAAACTGCTTGGAGTGGAGCAATGTCTCAGGAGAGGATGGAGGTGATTTCGTGTGGGAGGAATGTAGACATATGCAGCTAAAGGTTGGGCCGTGGTGGTTATTACAACAGTCTGCAAGTTCTTTGACATTTTTCTTGTTGAAGGATGGATTCTGATCCCTTTCTCCTTTGATATGGGCTAGTCTTAGTGAATCCATTCCAGTGATGCCAATGTGAGGGTCGTGACCCTCCATGTCTCTCAATGCTAGATCTGAAAGGGCTTGTAGTCTCCACCTGGCTGGCTCCTGGGACTCTGGCTTGCAGGCCTAGCCACTGTGTTGCAAGGAAGCCCAGGCCACATGGAGTGACTTGAGTATGTGTTTGTCCATTTACCCTTTGCATTCTCTCTTCTCTTTCTCGTGTAGAAGAAAACTCACTCCCAAGTTCTTGGAAAGTGGTCGAGACATTAGGCAAGATCTTCTCATTCCAAAGACTCTGGGGCTGTTTTGTGAAATACACAGCAAGCGCAGTTGATATTCTAGACGATGGCAACATAACTGTGCCTGTTACACTCCTGCCCTGGTCTCAAAGACTTCTCTTCCAAAAACTACAAGATATTTGTTGAAAATTTTCTCTCCGTTCAAGAAAGAGGGCTCTGCCTCAACTAGAGTTGCAATCAATTAGCTTTGCATAAGTCTGTGAATTCAAGCTGGAATTACCCCCATTAAAAAAAAATTCATGTGTATCATAGTTTTCATTCCCACTCATAATATTATTTCTTAAGAAACAATAAGATGTATTATTAATTAGAGTAATAACAATAAGAAATCTTAAGAAGTCATCTGTCTATTTGGTCTTTAGAAGGTTTTACCTTAATCTATGTTAGACATTTTGTTAATGATCAGCTCACTGTCAAACATGTCTCTAGCCAGGCTAGATTCCTCATTATCTCCAAAGATATAAACATATATAGAGATTTATATACATAATGCTTTCTTCACACTCCCTCACTTGATCTTTTAGTGTCCAGCAAAATGTAGATTTCAGTGCTCCCCTATTCCCGGATTTCTGAGATGATCTGTAACACAATATGGGGCAATAGTCAAAGGTTTTGGGTCCAGACACACGTTGTGAGCCCATGACCAGATGCTTTACCAGCAGTAGACATGTAACCTTCATGAGGTTCAGTTGTTGCTGTTGTTCAGTCACTCGGTCATGACCAACTCTTTGCGACCCCATGGACTGCAGCACTCAAGGCTCTCCTGTCCTTCACTGTCTCCAGAGTTTGCTCAGACTCATGTCCATTGAGTCAGTGATGCTATCTAAACATCTCACCCTCTGCTGCCCTCTTGTCTTCAATATTTCTCAGCATCAGGATCTTTTCCAATGAGTTGGCTCTTTGCAACAGGTGGTCAATTATCGGAGCTTCAATTTCAGCATCAATCCTTCCAATGAATATTCAGGGCTGGTGTCCTTTAGGATTGACTGGTTTGATCTCCTTGCAGTGCAAGGGACTCTCAAGAGTCTTCTTCAACACCACAGGTTCGAAAGTGTCAATTCTTCAGTGCTCAGCTTTCCTTATGGTCCAACTCTCCCATCCGTACATGACTACTGGAAAAACCGTAACTTTGACTTATCCCTTCCCTATAATGGAGGTAAAGTTGGTGATAATAATAACAATACCCTGTAAACGTGGTCATGATTAGCGAGGCGGTGTGACTAGTAGCTGCCACGTCATAGAACATTGACAGTTGGTAGCTGTTTTATGTCAGTACCATAGTACAGTATGATCTCTTGCCTTGGGATTCCTTTAATGGCGCCATATCAGTTGCAGCCACTGACATCTAGCCTTTGCTAGACTGACCCCACATCTCCATTTCTGTTCTTCACCCAAAGTCATAGCAGTAGACACATCTGTATATACCTTAATTTTTCAAGTTCCTGGGAGGGAGAGATCGAGCTTGACAACTATTGTGGAAATGTACCCAATGAATGAATGCCAATAGAAGAAAAAAAGAGAAAGAACCACTTAAAAACTTTTAATTCTATTGTGTATGTGTGTGTGTGTTTTAATTCTATTGTGTTTTTAAGGCAGTAGAAGGTAAGTTGGGACCTATTCTTGTGATTATTAGTTTTGTTTCTAAGAAGCACATTTAATAGGTTCTCTTCTATGATATAATTAAAGAGCATATGCTATGCACAAATATCACCTCATTTGATCCCCTTGATTTCCCTATAAGGCAGATATTGCTGGCATTTCTTAATTATCATAAGTGAGCTAAGGCTCTGAGAGATGATATGACTTACTCAAGATAACACAGCTTGGACAGTGAAAAACAGGCACTTGAGCCCATGTCTAACCCTCTTCTGTGCTGGGCTGACTCTACTTGAGAATGTCCTAGTCGGTAATGGATGTGAAAATCCTTCACAAACTCCACAGTGGAATATGAATGTAGGGGATTATCGCTATTATTTCTAGGGCAGGCAGGCTATAACCTCTTGTGAAATCATATATCAACCAGGAAATCCTGTTGCTGTTCACTGAATTGTACCCCAGTGACCCAAGAGATAATGCATTTCCCAGTGTACTTAGCTTAATAGTATGGACTGACCTGTACCTTGAACTGAGCTGAGTGAGTAATATTTAAATACAGAGTCTGACAGCTTATAACCCAAGGCAGCTCACGTCCTCCTGTGGCGAGCTGCCAAGCCAGGGAGGGAAGAACAGTGGGATGTGGGGATGAATAAGATTAGGGTTGGATGGTGTTTCTCCAAAAACAACCCATGGTTTAGATTTATTTTGGATACCTTGATGAAAGGAACAGCTTTGTGCATTTTGATTATCAAGAGTGCTTCTCGGGACACTGCCCACGGTCACCCTTGGATTGTCCATTTCAGCCACCCTCACACTGGGCCAGAACCATTCCATGTTGATTTAAAAACCCAGTGGGGGATCACTGGACTGGCGTTTGATATCGTGGTTCAACAGCCTGCTGGATCCTCCAGTGCCCGCAGGGAAGCAAAAATGCTTGCTGGATGCTTCTGCAGGCCAGAGTCAGTGGGAAGGTGAAGGGTGGAACATTTCTGCCTTAATCTGTTAATACTGGTCTAAAATTACAATTGAACCATAAGAGTTAAGAGTGTGTTTGAAATGGAAGAGAGCTTGGACATCAAGGCAAAGACCCTAATTTTATAGACAAGAGAATGAAGACTCAAAAGAGCAAGCCTAAATTTATCCAATTCAGACATATGTTTTATCTAAATCAGTAAGATGAGGCATTCCTTATCCTCAGATGCCCATTCTTTTTTGCCCTCTCATGCTGCCACCTGCTGAGAATAATATCTGTCCAAGTAAAGGTGAAAGTGAAGTTGCTCAGTCGTGTCCGACTCTTTGCGACCCGTGGACTGCAGCCCACCAAGCTCCTCCATCCATGGGATTCTCCAGGCAAGAATACTGGAGTGGGTTGCCATTTCCTTCTCCAGGGGATCTTCCCGACCCAGAGATCAAACCCAGGTCTCCCACATTGCAGGCAGACACTTTAACCTCTGCTCAATTCAAGAGCCACTTAGCTGTCCAAGTCAAGAATGACCCAAAAGGGTGATATTTAGGGAATCATTTCCCTTTTTTGTCTATAACAACACTCAGCCAATCAGCAAACAGGCAAGAACTCCACACAGCACCTGACACAGAGTTCAGAGCTGTGAAGGGGACATGAGATGTTCTCAGTGAGGTACCAGTTTCAAATGATGCTCTGACAATGGTCAGCTCCCTGCAGAACTGTTTGAAAGGGGCTTTATGTGGCAGGATATTTCATTTGGGGATCAAGTTTGGGCCATTGTTTTTCATGTTGTTCAAGGTTGATGCAAAACATAAAATTTCTCTAGGAGTCTCTGGACCTTTGAATTGGATTGAAGGCACTAATTAATCATACCCTTTTCTCCATGGGCTTGAACCAATGGAAAAATAGCCCCAAGAGCCAGATATTGATTAAAAAGAAGTCAGATTTATTTCAGGTGAAACTTGAGTTGGACAGTGGAGATTAACTCCAGTGGCTGAGCTATACTACACAATGTGGGGCCTGGAAAAATTATATCCCATGAGACAAGATGTAAGAAATAGAGCAAATATGACCCTGGTGAAGATGAAGACAGAAAGGGAGTTAGAGATTAGAAAAGAGAAGGGGAAGAGGAGAAGAGACCCATTGCCTTAATTCTCTAGTAAGTAAGTCTTTCCTCCTGGTGAGAACTGAATAGAAGGGGATGGAGAGGATGAACCTTTTTAAAAGGCCAAGGAAGGATTATGCAGAGAGGGAGAAAAGACGTAAACACCTGAAATCACTGAGATTCACAACGAAGATAGGTATCCTGACTCTTAAGACTGTTTCTCTTGGTTCACACTTTATCTTAAGGGTCAGATAATAAGCAATGACTTGTAGGGGGTGGTTGAAGTTACCAATAAAGAGGCTGAAAGAAGGAGATGAGCATTTACCCCATGTCCGCTGTGCCTGGGGAGCTCCATGCTGGCGAGGGGCGGTTAGCTACATCATAATCCTTATCACATGCCAGCCCTTTTCTGCAGTTTGGTACACTGCCATTCAGCACAAAAAATAGCTTATAAAAGGGCACATTCAAGCACAGGTCTCTGTTAAACTTGGGTCTTGTCCTTGTAACTCTGATTCTTTATCTGTCTGCAATGCAGGAAACCCTGGTTTGATTCCTGAGTCAGGAAGATCTGCTGGAGAAAGGATAGGTTACCCACTCCAGTATTCTTGGACTTCCTTGGTGGGTCAGCTGGCAATGAATCTACCTGCAATGAGGGAGACCTGGGTCTGATCCCTGGATTGGGAAGATCTTCTGGAGAAGGGAAAGGCTACCCACTCCAGTATTCTGGCCTGGAGAATTCCATGGACTGTATAGTCCATGGGGTCACAAAGAGTTGGACATGACTGAGAGACCTTCGCTTTCTTTCTTTATTAGAATATGTGTGATTAAAAAGAATACATTCAAAAGCTTCAGTAATAAGTCAGTAATATCTAGATGCTCCATGTTCCATTCATTCATTTAAAAGTTTTTGACCATGCACTGTGCTAGGATTGAAGAGATGATGGCTTCCTAGACATACTATCAGATTAGTGGACAGAGGGGGACAGAAGCTAAAATGATGCTGCTTTATGCTCCAAACATCCCATTGGTGTATGTGTGTGTGTGAAGACAATTTCATCACATTTTAATGACCAAGCACCATTTGTTTCTTTTGATCTTTTAATTTGTAGCCTCTTTATCCCAGGCATTTGGACCTGAGTCCATGAGGAGGAATAAGGGACAGCTCTGAGTGGTGAGCCAATTAGATGTTGGAGGTGCTATTGCTAGACAAAACTTGCATGATTGCATCTGTTCTATCACTTACTACTCATGTGGGTTTCCATTTTACCACTTACTAACCATGTGGGTTTGAACAAATGGCTCAGCCTTGCTGTGTCTTGGCTTCTTCACTTGCAGTAAAGAGATGCTCAGAGTAGAATCAAACCAGGTCACAGCTGGAAGACCTAAATGAAGCGATGAAAGGAAGAGCAGAATTCGCTTCACCCAGGGTAACTTGCACCGATGCTGTAGGATCTGAGTTGGGCATGGAGGGAAGGTTCTGCTAGACGGTACCCACAGAGGTGGAAGTGCCCTCATCCCCCTGGTGGCTGCATTCTCTGGACTAGCAGGGGAGGGGTCAGATGGATCCAGCTTTTGGGTGTGGGAAATAAGAATAAAATTCATGGGGGCTTCAAATTAGCCAGAAAAACAGTGGTGACTACATTCACAGCAGCAAAATCACAGGAAGCATGGACAATGTAAGCTATGTGTTAGTCGCTCAGTTGAGCTGGACTCTTTGCGACCCCAAGAACTGTAGCCCACCTGGCTCCTCTGTCCATGGAATTCTTCAGGCAAGAATACTGGAGTGGGTAGCCATTTGCTTCTCCAGGGGATCTTCCTGACCCAGGGACTGAATCCACATCTCCTGCCCTGCAGACAGATTCTTCACTGTCTGAGCCAACAGAGAAGCTATGGCTGAATGCAAGCCAGCAGTAGCAAATTGGACATATGCCCAAGGTTCCGGATCCTGTTCAGGAACTCTGATTTGGGCTTCTCAGGTGGCACAGTTGGTAAGGAATCTGCCTGTCAAGGCAGGAGATGCAAGAGACAGGGGTTGGATCCTTGAGTCAAGAAGATCCCCTGGAGTAAGAAATAGCAAATTCTTGCCTGGAAAATTCCACGGTCAGAGGAGCCTGGCAGGCTACATCCATGGTGTCACAAAGAAACAGACATGACTGAGTATGAATGCACTATGGACTAATGTCATAAATTGACCTGAGATTATTTCTGAAGTCCTGGAATAACAGTGGTAAGAAAATGTGCCCGAAGACTGTTGGGTGACAGGTTCAAATCTCTGCTTTATTACTTACAAGTGGCATATTTTAAGATTCATGTGGTTTCTCTGAGCCTCGGTTTCCTCATCTGTAAATTAGAAAAAGAAACAAGCAGTATTTCACATGCTGGCTGTAGATTTTAAATATATTCAAGTCCACAAAGGTACTTTGCAAACTATCAAGCCCTATCTTAGTTTGAGAGTTTGTCCTGTCATTTCCAACCTGGTTAGAGTGCCTGTGGATTTTAGCTGGTGGAGAGAAATTCTTCTAGTACGTGTTCTATGCGGTAGCATCTTTGAACCTCATGTTCTCACTCATCAAACACCTTAAAATACGGAGGCGCCTAGGGTGGCTGGAGCAGAAAATCTATCACTGAATTCAGAACCTCCTCCTCCCTGTAGCTTGTTGGAAAAGGTGTGGAGAGCACTTCTTTTGTTGGGCTTGCTTCAAGAGGGAGAAAGAGAGTTGCAAATGAGAAATGCAAATCGAAGAAGACACCCAGCAATGTGCCTGGCTTTAATAATTGCTCAAATAAGAAAATCTAGTCTCCAAGCCCTCCTTTCCACGCATCCACTCACATTCACATTCACAGTATTTTAGGGTCCAGGCTTCCGCTAAATGTCACTAACAAAGGTCCATCCCAAACCTCCTCTGTTCCTGTCACGTCTCACTGCTTATTTTCTGTATCACGTTCATCACTGTTTGAAATTATTTCATTGTTTGATTTATGTGTTTGATTTGTTTTTATGCTTCTGCCCCAGTGATAAACTCCAAGAAGCCAGGTATGATTAATATTTACCTGAGTATTGCCAACACCTAGCTCAGTGTGTGGATCATAGTGGGAATTCAATAATTATTTCTTGAATGACTGAATGAATTCCCAAATCCTGGGGCAGGGGTGTGGGGCATTGGGAGACAGAATCAATGGTAGCAAGACAGAATCAATCAAAGGTAGCTACTCCTTGTTTGCAAGAAGTAACAGTTGGGGCAGAAATGAAGCGGGAATGGCAGCCGGAAGTGGCAGGTAGCCTGGATGGGAGAGGTGGACAGTGCAGCTCTCTAGGACAGGAGTCTGTGATGAGGGAGGTTTTGGCAGCCAGACCCGGAGGAGGGCTGCAGCCAATCTGGTCTGGAACCCCCAGTGACACAGTCACGGGCCTTTAGGACCAGTGGGCCCAGAGGCCAAGCATTCTGAGAGTGCTTGCAAGGAGAAAGTGTTGATGCCTGAGGTGGGCTGGAGGGTTGCCAAGGGAAAGGAAAGAAAAGCAGAGATGCTGGAAGCTGTTCAATACTTGATGGAGAAAAAAAAATATGACAAAGATCTCTCAGTGGTCTTTTCCTAGACTGCCTGCCTGGAAAACAACTCTCATTCAGAGACTAGGAAAAAATATCTAAAAACACAAATACATGATTTTTTTTTCTCTAAAGTCCCTTAAAACATCGAGCATTTTAAATATATGTGGGCTCCCCTGTGGCTCAGCTGGCAAAGAATCCAGAATTTTCAGTCTATGTAGGTATCGATGGATTGTTTTTATTTAGTCTCTAAGTCATGTCCAGCTCTTTGCGACCCCATGGACTGTAGCCTTCCAGGCTTCCCCATCCACGGGATTTCCCAGGCAAGAATGTTGGAGTGGTTTGCCATTTCCAAGTCCAGGGGATCTTCTCAACTCAGGGACCAAACCCACTTCTCCTGCATTGGCAGGAGGATTCTTTACCGCTGAACCACCAGGGAAGCCCATTTATACATTAGGTATCAGAATAAACACTTTAACCCTATGATCTTATTCAGTCCTCTGAACAGGTGATTCCTCTGGTATTCCCATTTCACTTAGTGGGTAAACTGAGGTTCAGAGAGTTGAACTGACTTACCCAGGTGAATAAGTGATGGAGCTCAGATTGGAAGCCAGCTAGTCTGACTCCCGATTCGCTGTTTTTAAATCATCATTGAGCATATGAACCATCTAATCTTGGCAACAACTTCTTAAACCTTATAAAAAGAGAGTCCTGGTTTACTGTCTTGACTCTAGCTTTGCTAATCTCAGCTACCATGGGATGATCTCAATCATCTTTGCATCAGTCCCACATCTGTGAGTCTAAGCTTTGACTCTCTACATCCAGCTACTGCTGATGTCTCAGGCTGGCCGTCTTCCAGCAACTTCAGTGCAACACATCTATAACTGAATTCACCATTTCCTTCCCAAACCTTCTTTCTCTCTAACTGATCTGTCCTAGTTAAATGGCACACTCATTCGGCCAGCTACCCCAGTGAGAAATCTGGAAATTATTTCTAACACATTCCTTGCTGCATCTTGGAATGTATTCCTCCTTAGGCAGACTTCAGTATACTGAGTTCGTCACAATCAACACTGCTTCACTTTGTAATCATTGACTATTGCAGCTGTTTGTCAACTGGTCTTACCTCTGGCCTTGTCCTTCACAAATATAACTTGTTCAATGTTACTAGAATAATTTTGGGCTTCCCTGGTAGCTCAGCTGGTAAAAAATCCACCTGCAATGCAGGAGAACCTGGTTCAGTCCTTGGGTTGGAAGATCCCCTGGAGAAGAAATAGGCTGCCCATCCCAGTATTCTTGCCTGGAGAACCCTAATAGACAGAGGAGCCTGGCAGGCTACTCAGTTTGTGGGGTCACAAAGAGTTGGACACAACTGGGTGACTGAACTGGTTCTTTTGTTATCTTTTCCTGCTCTAAATTCCAATAGCCTATCAGCCATTGGCAGGTATGTCTCTATTTTATAGTTTCTTTCTTTGTTTTTTCTTTAATGCCATCTGTGTATCTTATTTCTTTTCTCCTTCCATCTTTGCTTCATCCCTTCCATGAATTTTCTTTATCCTCTTCTTTATGGCAGGTTCTGAAACTAACACTTAAGAAGGTTGACAATCTAAAAAACATTTCCACATATATCAAGGCACTTATATCTCACAACACCATGGACAGGCAGGTAGACTTCTCTGTATCTTACAAGTGGGAGCGTGGGCTCGAATGGGTCATGTTCAATGCCCAAAGTCACAGAATCAGGAAGAGCTGCAAGTGGCCCTGTGTCCTTGGCTTCAAGTCCTGTCATTGCCCTGCTCTGCAATCCTTTGAAGGCAGGTGTTGGACACTTATTCATACCAGCTCATCATGCTACATTGTCAGTAGAGAGAGTTGATCCCAGGCAATCGGGACAAGTGGTGTTCAATCAGAAGCACACCGCATAATAGAGAGGACTCTGTTATACACATTCAACATGTTCTCGGAACAAGTCAGTATACTTTGTCCAGTGAAGAAACACCTTCCTCTGTCCTGGCTACTTGGATAATGGAGGGCAGTGGCTAGTTTCTCCTATAGTTCTTTTTGGCTTTGTCTGACTCAACTGTGAACCACCAAAGCAAACACGGCCCCTCACGTTGCTTTGTGTCTCGACTACCAAACAGACGTGGCCCCTCAGTAAGTAGCTATCTATTATATGGGTCTAGCTGTACAGGTGGTACAGTGATGAAGAATTAACCTTACAGTACTGCAGATGCAAGAGACATGGATTCGATTCTTGGATTGGGAAGATTCCCTGGAGTAGGAAATGGCAACCCACTCCAGTATTCTTGCCTGGAAAACCTCGTGGACACAGGAGCCTGATGGGCTACAGTACATGGGGTTGCAAAAGGGGGAGATAGCCAGGTGCCTGCAGGGACATGACTGAGCAACTGAACACACAAGCGTTGTATGGGTCGACCCTGAGGAATTTAGAGAGGGAAGGTAACTTAGGGAGTATCTTTGCAGACCATGGTTTCCTAGACTCCAGTCACCTATGCCCTATATGCCAACAATGGATCTGTATAGTAGCTTGCACAAATTTCATGACATTTGGGTCTCGCCCATGTTCTCACTTACTATTTATTTACTCTTCATTATTAATTTCCTTTATTGCCACCTTCAATTATACAGAGAAAGAAATGAAAGCATCACCTGATCAGCATACGTGCCCCAGTTAAGGAATGAGTGTCACAGCTGAATCTGAACAGAAACCCTCATATCCTGGATCCTTGGGTATGTGGCCAGCCCTTCCTGCCTCTGTAGCTAAGGTTTTGCTTTTTTTTTTTTTTTTTTTCTGCTTTTTGTCAAGAGAGCCATGCTCTAAGAAGACTGCTGATAGGGAGATAACCAGGTGCCTGCAGCCACCCGTGAGGGGAATGCAAAAATCCTCAAGAATCCTCATAGGAGAAACTTTGGCCCTGCTTCCTGGAGAGGAGGAGAGAGGCCAGGAAAGGGTGGAATCTCCTGGGAGCCAAGCTGGGGAAGATGGCAGTCCCCAGGACAGGCAGGGGAAGCCAGACCGAGTTCTCTCTGAACTGACAATGCTCCCCACCTATTTCAAGTCTGTGTGGAAGGAAAAGGTCCAATGCCTTTTGAAAACCGTTCTGTCTTCCTTTCCAAAATGAAGGTCAGCAGGGGAGAGAGGCAGCGTCTGCGACTGTAATGAAAGAAAACCCAGATGACTGCAGAAGCAATTTAAAGATTTACCCGGATTTGCTTAGGCCCCCATGGCTGCGCCTTCTTCTTGCAACTCCTCCTCAACAGTCTGGATGAGGAGATAAACACACTTTTTAAAAGTCCAGCATCCAGGCACTTTTGAAACTAGGGAACGTGGGACCTGGGAGGCTGAAAATAGGAATCATGTATCCAAGCTTGTCAGAGAAAAGAGGATAGTGTTCTGCAGGTGTAACACAGGGAGAAAATCCCCTCCAGGAATGAGGGATTCGGAGGTGGATTTCATCAGACACAGACAGAAAGTTTGATTCATGCTTGATGCAGACCTGGATTCAAAGGCCCCTCCTTCAAGGGAAAGCTGCAGGCCAAGAACGTTCCTTTAGGATGCTCAGAGACCTCATTAGCCCATCATTAAACAGCCAACGAGGCTCTGCTATGGCAACAGGCCAAGTCCAGAAGTGTGGGTGAAAGGTTCTCAAAATGTTGGGGTAGAAAGCAAAGCAGGAGCCTTCAGGGATTATGGCAAGATTCCAAGATTCCAAGCTCCCTGGTCCAGGGGCGAGCAGCGAGCATCCTCAGCGCGGGGGCAGTGGCTTCACTCCAGTATTTCTTTGGAGTTCTCTGAGCAACTTCCCTTTCACTTTTCACTTTCATGCATTGGAGAAGGAAATGGCAACCCGCTCCAGTGTTCTTGCCTGGAGAATCCCAGGGACGGGGGAGCCTGGTGGGCTGCTGTCTATGGGGTCACACAGAGTTGGACACGACTGATGTGCCTTAGCAGCAGCAGCAGCAGCAGCCCTAGGAGGTGGACTTAGTAGGATTTATCCAAGGCCCCTGGACTTATCCATTGCTCATCCCCAGGGCTCCCTCTCAAGCCAAAGCTGTTTCCTGTCCTCATGTTGGTTTCTTATCATAGGTCCCAGAGACTTCTTTCTTTCCAATCTTCTGAATGGCCTCTGCCAAGCGCTAGTTGCTCTCTGAATCATGTTTTTTTTT
>SJYF01000267.1:3560265-3578191 GCA_006410515.1 Procapra przewalskii | reverse complement strand
TCAGACTTTATTTTGGGGGGCTCCAAAATCACTACAGATGGTGACTGCAGCCATGAAATTAGAAGACGCTTACTCCTTGGAAGAAAAGTTATGACCAACCTAGGTAGCATCTCCAAAAGCAGAGACATTACTTTGCCGACTAAGGTCTGTCTAGTCAAGGCTATGGTTTTTCCTGTGGTCATGTATGGATGTGAGAGTTGGACTGTGAAGAAGGCTGAGCCTCGAAGAATTGATGCCTTTGCACTGTGGTGTTGGAGAAGACTCCTGAGAGTCCCTTGGACTGCAAGAAGATCCAACCAGTCCATTTTGAAGATCAACCCTGGGATTTCTTTGGAAAGAATGATGGTAAAGCTGAAACTTCAGTACTTTGGCCATCTCATGCGAAGAGTTCACTCATTGGAAAAGACTCTGATGCTTGGAGGTATTGGAGGCTGGAGGAGAAGGGGATGACAGAGGATGAGATGGCTGGATGGCATCACGGACTCAATGGATGTGAGCCTGAGTGAACTCCGGGAGATGGTGATGAACAGGGGGGCCTGGCGTGCTGCGATTCATGGGGTCGCAAAGAGTCGGACACGACTGAGTGACTGAACTGAGCTGAACTTAACTGAGGTTAGGTTCTCTGAAAGTAGCTTCTGAGGCAGAATTACATGTATCAAGTGTTCAATATGTGTTCACTGTGACAAGAAGAAGGAGAAGGGGGGATCGGGCAGGGGGATATGGCCCGAAGATCCAGGTTCAGCGGAACTTTCGCCAGTCCCCAGGACACTGTAGTGAAAATACTGCCTATTGGAAGACTCTCCACTGAGCTGAAATGGCCAGGCTCTTAAACCACATCTTGCTCATTTATTTGATATGGAAGAGCATGGCTCCGATTCTCAGAAGACACATGACGTCTTGGATAGATTTCTTGCAAAAAGATGGGAAAACAGTGGAAACAGTGGTAGACTTTATTTTTAGGGGTTCCAAAATCACTGCAGATGGTGACTACAGCCGTGAAATTAAAAGACACTTACTCCTTGGAAAGCTATAACCAACCTAGACAGCATATTAAAAAGCAGAGACATTACTTTGCCAACAAGTTTCTGTCTGGTCAAAGCTATGGTTTTTACAGTGGTCATGTATGGGTGTGAGAGGTGGACTATAAAGAAAGTTGAGTGTCGAAGTTTGATGCTTTTGAACTGTGGTGCTGGAGAAGACTCTTGAGAGTCCCTTGAACTTCAAGGAGATCCAACCAGTCCATCCTAAAGGAAGTCAGTCCTGAATATTCATTGGATGGACTGATGCTGAAGCTGAAAGTCCAATACTTTGGCTACCTGATGATTAGAACTGACTCATTGGAAAAGACCCTGATGCTGAGAAAGATTGAGGGCAGGAGGAGAAGGGGATGACAGAGGATGAGATGGTTGGATAGCGTCACTGACTGAATGGACATGAGTTTGAGCAAGCTCCAGGAGTTGGTAATAGACAAGAAAGCCTGGTGTGCTGCAGTCTGTGGGATAGCAAAGAGTTGGGCATAACTGAGTGACTGAACTGAACAGAGATTTCTTATGATAAAGTGAGAAGTCAGTGGAATCCTGCCGTATAGCACAGGGAACTCAACCTGGTACTCTGTGATGACCAGGAAAGGTGGGATGGGGGAGGTGGTGGGAGGGAAGCTCAAGAAGGTGGGGACATATGCATATTTACGGCTGATTCATGTTGTTTGTATGGCAGAAACCAACACTACATTGTAAAGCAATTATTGTCCAATTAAAAATAAAGAAAAGAAATGGTAAGTGCTTCAGTGAAGGAGGATCTGGGCAGTCCATCTCTGTCTGCTGCAAAGTCCAACTGACTGGGACAGAAGGCAAATGTAGCTTAGGAACAGGAGATCCAGGTACTGTTGCAGGAGAACCAGATAATCACTCTAGTTAGTGGAATCCTGGGAAATTCTGGAGACTATTTGAAGAAATAACAAAGCAAGTGATGGGGATATCCTGGGGGTTCAGGCCATAACTATTTAGCAAATAGTATAGAAACATTTCAACTTTCTGCCAACTGGAATACATTAATCGGTGCATATCAGCTTAATATTTTCCCTGAATGGAGATGAGGGCTGAGGAGCCTACAAGGACCAGGCAAAGAGGGGTTCATGTTGTCATCTGAGACCTTACATTTCACGTCAGACTCAGGCTGAATCAGAACTACCACCGCCTACTCTTTCCACCACGAATGGAGTTGCTTTCGAACAAAGAATTTACCAAGGCTCTGAGGATGGGGACTACGGTCACCAAGAAGTATCCACTAAGATAAGAGTAAAATAGACTTGAGCAAGCAGTGCTTCCGAGCTTATGGCTCATTTTATTCTTTGCATAACCATGTCTTCATCTGAACTGTGTTCTCCTGTAAGCCACTGCCTGCCCATCTCATGATTTCCCTCGACTTGGCCAGAAGTATCCCTCAAGTCTGCAACATCAAAGCCTCTTTGTCCCTTCATGCCCTCATTTATAAAGCTCATGTCAAGGCTCATTCATTTTCCATGACAAGGTGCATTGTTAATAGAGTCATCATGCTCATTGCCCTTAGTCTGTTGTCTGAGAACTGCTCAAGTGCCCTTAAGTTCCTCTGGTTGCTGAATTGCAACTTGCTCATCAGTCACTGTTGGCACTATTTAGCTGTTCTGTTCACTTGCCAAGAAGTGTCTGAGGCCTTCATTTCCTCTCCTGCCAGGCAGAAGGGTCCACTCAGCAGTCCTGGGAAATCTCGTATTTACAGAGAAAGATGGAAGGTAATGCAGAAGGTGACATTGGGGAAGGTGGGAAAGAGCACAAGGGTGCCACCAACAATTCTGTCCTCATGTGGAGGGGGAAATATTCTAAAAGCATTATATAGAGAAAAGAATCAAAAGGATTATTTGGCCCAAACGTCCCAGGTAATAGATGAGGATACCCGGAAAGGCCCTTGGTGGTTCCCAGATCACTCCGTATACTTGTAACATTTGACCAAGTAGCTTTGTCTACCTTGCAATCTGAAGGGCGGTGAGGAGCGGAAAGGCCACTTAGGGAATGCAAAGGGGAGGAATCAGAGAACAAAGGAGACCAAAATGGAGGAAAGAAAAGAGAAATAAGAAAGGACAGAGAAAGAGAATGGGTGGGACTTCCCTGGTGGTCCAGTGGCTAAGATTCTGCACTTTCAATGCAAGGGGCATGTTCCCACATGGTGTACCATCAAAAGGAAAAAAAATTGAGAAAGAAAACAGAAGCAAGCAATCATGAAATTTAAGAAACTAAGTTGTACTTTAGATCCTGAAGAATTAAAAAAAAAAACAAAGATTCATTTTCTTTACCTCTTGACTGTGAAGGCTGTAAGGATGAAGAAAGACGAATGGTTTTTATTGATTCAGAGTTGCAGAATTGGAAGGAAACTGAAGGGTAAGGAGTTTGAGGCCTCAACATAGAGAAAGAGATGGACCAGGTTTGCATAGTGAGTTCAGCACACTGCACTCATTGTGAATGGTGGGCCTTGCGCCAGGATCTGATTAAACATAACTGTCCCTTGTTCCACTTGCTATAGACATATGGCGTGGCAATCCAGAGCACAAGCTGAAATAAGAGGGATGGGGCAGGTTCCAAGTCTGTACCTTTTGATAAGTGTCTCTGCTCCCCCATTTTCTGTATTACTCACATCTTTGGATTTAGCATCCTAGAGATGATCTGACATTTAAAGGTGCAAGTCCAAATTCAATGAACACATGGGGAGGAGCACCAGGACTTTATTTAAAAAGTAAAATGAAGAAAAGACTACCATCATTCAGTATCCAAGGGGAACCGGTTTCAGGACCATTCATAGCAAAACCCATGGGTGCTCAAGTCCTTAACAGAATCCTGTGTGTATTTGCACATGACCTACACACATCCTCTGTGTGCTTTAAATCATCTTTAAATTAACTGTGATACCCAGTGCAATGCAAGTGATGTGCAAATGTGTGGCAAATTTGAATTTTCCTTCTGGGAATTTTCTAGAAATTTTATTTCAAATATTTTTGATCTATTGCTGGTTGAATCCACAAACATGGAACTCAGGAATATGCAGATGCCAAAGCATTTATGTTTTCACATTGATTAAACTTTCCTTTTCCTTCTTCATTGCAGTCATATTCAAACAATGGCGGTGAAATCCTAAATGGTAATGTCTGCTTTTCTTGATTGTGACTTTATACGCTAGTTATTTTCATGTAATGCTTTTGAATTGTGGTGCTGGAGAAGACTCTTGAGAGTCCCTTGGACTGCAAGATCAAACTAGTCAATTCTGAAGGGAATCACCCCTGAATAGTCATTGGAAGGACTGATGCTGAAGCTGAAGCTCCAGTACTTTGGCCACCTGATGCAGAGACAACTCATTGGAAAGGACCCTGATGCTGGGAAAGACTGAAGGCAGGAGGAGAAGGGATTGGCAGAGGATGAGATGGTTAGATAGCAGTGACTCAATGGCCGTAAATTTGAGTAAGCTCCAGGAGAGAGTGGAGGACAGAGGAGCCTGGTGTGCTGCAGTCTATGGGTTCACAAAGAGTTGGACACAACTCAGTGATGGAACAACAACAAATTTTCATGTAAATCTTAAGATGGATTGCAACCAAAGCCAGCACTGTCCATCACTGACAGAGGAGAAACCTGGGCTTAGGGACGGGGGCTGTCCTATACCAGTGTCCCCCTGGAGGCTGCCACAGAGGCATGCAATACTGAGACCTGGGTTTTACTGCAGTGATCCTGGCACAGTGCAGAGCACTGATTTCAGGAGGATGGGGAGGGTGGGGCTGGAGGCTGACTGGAAGCTCTGCAGACAAGAGATTTCTGTGATCTTGTAGCCAGACAATGTACAAGGCCGTGCTCCTTCTGTGGGGGCTGCCCTGAGAGGTGTGGGCTTGCACACATATCCAGGATTTTTCTGCAATTCTTCTCTCCTTTAGACATTGATAAATGCTGCTTTGTGAAGTGTGATTGCTATACACCCACAGGAATCACGATTAGAATTTTTTCAACATTGAGAGTGAGGCCCAGGAGACTCTTTTTTGAAGAAATGAAAGAGTTACAAACATCAGACCTTATTTAAATGTTTATCTTGAAATATTTAAGTCTTTTTTTTTAAAGTAAACTTTTTGCAAATGCAAAAATACAAAGGGAGAAAATAGCTCACAACACTGTTAAAAATCTAGTTCAGAGTGTATTAGGGGGGCAAAGAATCTGCCTGCTAAGCCAGAGATATGGGCTCGATCCCTTGGTTGAGAAGATCCCCTGGAGAAGGAAATGGCAACCCACTCCAGTATTCTTGCCTGGGAAATCCTACAGACAGAGAAGACTGGTGGGCTTCAGTTCATTAGGTTGCAAAGAGGTCCACATGACTTAGTGACTAAACCGCAAGAAATACAAGTTTAACATACAATGGTGAATGTTCTCCTTCAACCTTGCTGGTCTCTCATCGAGACTGTGTGAGTAACTTGAACAGCCCCTTCTGGAAGGAACAGAGGCCTCAGTGAAGTTGAGATTCAGGTTGAGACTAAAGGACCCTCTTGCCTCCGATCCCAGGCCTGTTCCACTACCTTCACCCCCATCACGGGTGGCTGAAAGGCTTGGATCATGGTGTCTGGAAGCAACTGTTTCTAACTAGTTAGCTGACCTCTCACTGGGGCTTGGCTCACAGGATAGGGAGTAGAATGGACAATTCATTTATTGGATGAACCCCAACTTTAAAAATGTTCTATCTGCTAAATTTCAACCTAATAGATAAATGTGAGTAACTTGGTTCTGACTACCTGGCTGACTGAGTTAAAACATTCCTTCTGCTCTCAACAGTTCTCTAATGACTCACCTATAAAACAGATCTAATTAATATTTTACCTTGCTAAAGCAGAGATGTGGATTAAAAGACCTCTTGGAATCCCTTCCAGCAACAAGGCTGATACACCTGAGGAAGGGGTACCACGTTGGAAAGCAGTGCTCTTCAGAGTGGATCCCCCAACCAGCAGCAGCAGCATCACCTGGGAACATGATAGAAATACAAGGTCCTGGGTCCTGCCCAGACTTTCTGAATCATAAACTTGGGGAGTGGGGCCCAGCAAACTGCATTTTCACAGCCATCTGTGGGCTTTTCATACATGCTGAACTTTGAAAAGCTCTAGCGTAGAGAATGAAGGACTACCTCTTCTTTACAGGATGGCTTAGACACTTAGACTCTCTGAATCCCAGTTTCTTCATCCACCAAAGGGGAATAATTCTATCTCTTTCAAATGATTGTCACATGTTTTAAATGATAGAAGAGCATCTAAGACACAATAGGTGCTCAATAAATGTCAGCTGGAGTTGAAGCGCCAGAAAGGAGGAAGAGGAGACTGAGAAAAAAAAGAAAAAGAAATGCGAACCCAGGCTTCATCTTTTCCTTATATAACATCTTTAGCATTATATAATTTGCAATTTTCATGCAAAACATCCCACCTCAGGGCAGCATAGAAGCCTTGGAAAATCCAATATTATGCAGACAGCCCGAGATTCTGGCTGCTAAACCAGGCTTAAAAACTAATTTTCCCTTTTTAAGGAAGTGACATTTGTGCATTCAACACAGCAGCAATAAATTTAGGCTTTCTCACAACCCCCTGCTTTCCAGAGGTTATTATTTTTATCAGTAGCAAAGCTATTTCTTTTTGAGTATTTGGAGCTGTTTTTGAATCTCCCCTTTCGTCCACACTGTAGTTATCAGCAGAGTAAACAACTCGTTAGGAAAGAAAAAAAAAAGCAAAACAAGATCTAAAACCATTTTTAATGCTAGAAATGTCATTAGAGCATTTAATTACACTCTGGAAAGTGTGCTTCTGTTAATAGTTGGGGGTACATTCTATGTCAATTAAAAAAGGATTAACAGTGAAGGCTTGAAAATTTGCCTGAACTTTGAGGCCATTTTTATTTGTGGGCTATGCCAGCGGAGATGGTCAGAGGGCACAAAAGCAGTGCTGCTTCTCCTTAGGAATTTTCCAGATATTTGGACATCCTCTTCATCCTCATAGGTGGGGCACTGCTGGTCTCCTTGGCAAGTATAACCGAATTGAGCTCTGAGACCCAGGTCTGCGTTTAAAAGGACTGAGAAAGCCACTATTAGGTAGAAAGGGCAATTGATGGAGTGACCTGGACTCTACTCCTTCCTTCGAGGGCTGATCCTCTATTTCCTTTTCCTCTCACTCCTCTAAGACCCTAGGGGCAGAGTGTTCCCCTTTACATCTCTGCCACCAACGTGGGTGAGAAATTTCTTCCTCTCTCATGGCCTGTTTCACACACAGAGAGGTTATTTTCATTGGCTGTTGATTTGATACGAAATGTGAGTTTGAAGTGAGGAAAACAGTGTGGTCAAAAATCCCTCAAGGAACTTGAGTCCTAGAGACAGTGGTGTTGATGAGACCAGAGCATAAATACTGCCCAGGTCCAGGGTAGCACTGAAGATCATGAGGAGCAAGGGAACTCTTATCCTGTAGTCCAAGGATGCAAGGGTCTGACTCAAAAAGGAAGAGAAAACTGTACATTCAGAAATCAGGTAGGTATTAGAATGGACAGATGAAAAGAGAGTTGAGGGAGGGGACCACGAATATTCCCTTTTTCAGTAAATATGGATTAAATGCCTACTGTGTAACCAGGCACTATTCCTCATGGAACTTAGAAAGAACTCATTTTTATTGGCCCTGAGTTAATGATACTGGTGGCTCAGACGGTAAAGCGTATGCCTACAATGAAGGAGACCCAGGTTCAATCCCTGGGTCAGGAAGATCTCCTGGAGAAGGAAATGGCAGCCCACTGCAATATTCTTGTCTGAAAAATCCCATGGGCGGAGGAACCTGGTAGGCAACAGTCCATGGGGTCGCAAAAAGTCGGACACAACTGAGTGAATTCACTTTCACTTTCACTTTAATGACACTGGAAGCAAGCTAAAATAAGGGCAAATGACTGAGTTCTTAGCATTTGCAAAAACATTTCCATGTTTAACTCGTTAGACCTTCATGAAAAGCAAAAAAGGTAGGTTTTATTACTCATATTTTGAAAATAATGGAATTGAGATCCCTCAGGTGCTCTTTGGAAGGAAAGCTATGACAAACCCAGACAGTGTATTAAAAAGCAGAGCCATCACTTTGCCGATAAAGGCCTGTCTAGCCAAAGCTGTGGTTCTTCCAGTAACCATGTATGGATATGTGTTGGATCATAAAAAAGGCTGAGCACTGAAGAACTGATGCTTTTAAATTGTGTTGCTGGAGAAGACTGGAGAGTCCCTTGGACAGCAAGGATATCAAACCAATCAATCTTAAAGGAAATCAGCCCTGAATATTCGTTGGAAGGACTGTGTTGAAGCTGAAGCTCCAAAACTTTGGCCACCGGATGGAAGGAAGTGACTCATTGGAAAAGACTCTGATTCTGAGAATGATTGAAGGCAGGAAGAGAAGGGGGTGACAGAGGATGAGATGACTGGATGGCATCACTGACTCAATAGACGTGAGTTTGAGCAAGCTCCCGGAGATGGTGAAGACAGGGAAGCCTGGCGTGCCGCAATCCATGGGGTCACAAGGAGTCAGACACAACTAATCAACCAAGCAATAACAACAGTCACTGAGGTTTGCCTTCCCTGGTGGCTCAGATGGTAAAGAATCTGCCTGCAATGCAGAATACCCAGGTTCTATCCCTGGGTTGGGAAGATCCCCTGGAGAAGAGAATGGCTACCCACTCCAGTATCCTTGCCTGGAGAATTCCATGGACAGAGGAGCCTAGAGGGAATCACCCAGAGTGGGACACAACTGAGTGATTAACACTTTCACTTACCACTCTGACTGGGAGCCCCTGAAATCCAGACAAGCAAAGAATAATCAAGAACTCATAGTCTCCTTTGAAGGAAGACATGGATCAAAAAGGCCCCATAATATGTCTGCTCCTCACAGCACTTGTGGCTTCCTCGTCTAAGCAAGTGCTTTCTTGGGAGCTCAGCCTGGGGGTGGGGCTGCTTCCAGGCCAGGGAGAGATTTGTTTGGTGTTGGCGCTGTTGGGCCTATTAAACCAAAGCTGCAAACTCATGAAGTTGAAGTGTGAACATGCTCCCATTCTTGGCTGTGCCACGGTTTCAGGAGGATGGCAGGCAGCCCCTGCTATTCTTGGCTTCGGGAGTTTCCAGTACATGACATCTCCCGGGGAACATCGTGTTCTAGCACGTTGTAAATGAAGGCAAGAGCGCACTTAACAGCACCCAGAACTCAAATAACTTTGTCTTTTGTGCATAATCAGAGCCCTGGAGGAGAGAGATGGAGAGAGCCAAGGCTCCCTCCCTCTCCCAGAGTACCTGCGAGGGAAGAATCTCTGGAGTGATGATCATTTGCAAAGGTTATTAGATGCTCTTTTCCCTCTTTTCATCTCTGGAAATCCCTCGGGGCTGCGTCTCATCAGCAGGTCCTGAGTTTCCCTCTCTCTCTTTCTCTGATTCCTTCTGTGACCCTCTTATGTTCCATATCTTTCTGGGGCCATCTTTTGGTCTCTCTTCCTCTTGCCCACCTGTTTCTATACATGTCTTTGTCTCTGTATCCCTGTCTTCATCTCTCAGAGTTTCTCTCTGCCTCTCTGTGGTCCCCTCTCTGCCTCTCTTTCCCTGGTCATCCCCCTCTTCTCTCTCTCATTCTTTTTCCTTCTCTCCCTCTCTCATTCATCCCTTTTCTCCCACCTTTTACTCCTTTCCTAGCTACCCCAGGATTCCTGGGAAAAATTGCATAGCTGTTACCCAGGTTCTAAGAAATTGAAAAGAAGCAATATGGCCCCACTAAACACTTGTAGTTCAGGACTACGGACATCCCACGGGATTTCTTTCCTTACCTCCTATCACACCCCCTTAAATGTTTAACTTACTTTGTGTCTGTATGTTTGTTCCACAGCACTCTAGAACAGCAGAGCTGAAAGGACCTTCAGATATGTAGAGCACTGAGCTTCATTCCTCACATGAAGAAACTGAGGGCCACAGCAGTGACTTACTCAGGATGACACAGCTTACGTGTCTCAGAGTCAAGACTGAAATCAATATTTCTCAACATCAGCTTGAAGTTCGAAGAAATATTTGATTTATCAAACTATCATCAGCTATCCAAACATATTTAATGAAACACACCATCTTCAGTTTTGTTGTTGTTTAGTCACTAAGTTGTATTCGACTCTTTACGACCCCATGGACTACAGCATGTCAGGTTTCCCTAACCTCCACTATCTCCCTGAGTTTGCTCAGATTCATGTCCATTGAGTCAGTGATTTTATCTCACCATCTCATCCTCTGCCACCCTCTTCCCTTGCCCACAGTCTTTCCCAGCATCAGAGTATTTTCCAAAGAGTCAGCTCTTTGCATTAGGTGGCCAAATTATTGGAGCTGCAGAGTCAACTATCTGCAATATATTAAATTCCAGAATAGTGGACGGGATGTAGCTCATGATGTGTGCTCTTGAAAGCCTACAACCAACATGAGGAAGTTATGTGTCAAAGTGTTAAGGAACATATAAATCGTACTTATGGTTTTCTCTCCTGAATAGATATCCTAATGAGCAATGAGGCAATAAGGCATGGGAAAGATGGAGATCAAAAGATTAGTTTTACTGCAAGCTCTATGAAGACCTACAAGACCTTTGGAGAAAGCAATGGCAACCCACTCCGCTACTCTTGCCTGGAAAATCCCATGGATGGAAGAGCCTGGAAGGCTGCAGTCCATGGGGTTGCTGATGGGTGGACATGACTGAGCGCCTTCACTTTCACTTTCACAAGACCGTTTAGAACTAACACCCAAAAAAGATGTCCTTTTCATTATAGGGGACTGGAATGCAAAAGTAGGAAGTCAAGAAACACCTGGAGTAACAGGCAAATTTGGCCTTGGATTATGGAATGAAGCAGGGCAGAAGTTAATAGACTTTTGCCAAGATCACGCACTGGACATAGCAAATAACCTCTTCGAACAACACAAGAGAACACTCTACACATGGTGACACACGGTGTCACCAGATGGTCGACACCGAAATCAGATTGATTATATTCTTTGCAGCCAGAAATGGAGAAGCTCTATACAGTCAGCAAAAACAAGACAGGAAGTTGACTGTGGCTCAGATCATGAACTCCTTATTGCCAAATTCAGACTTAAATTGAAGAAAGTAGGGAAAACCACTAGACCATTCAGGTATGACCTAAAATAATTCTTTCTGACTACACAGTGGAAGTGAGAAATAGATTTAGGGACTAGATTGATAGTTAGAGTGTCTGATGAACTATGGATTGTACAAGGGACAGGGATCAAAACCATCCCCAAGAAAAAGAAATGCAAAAAAGCAAAATGGCTGTCTGAGGAGGCCTTACAAATAGCTGTGAAAAGAAAAGAAGTGAAAAGCAAAGGAGAAAAGGAAATATATAAGCATCTGAATGCAGAGTTCCAAAGAATATCAAGGAAAGATAAGAAAGCCTTCTTCAGGGATCAATGCAAAGAAATAAAGGAAAACAACAGAATGGGAAAGACTAGAGATATTTTCAAGAAAATTGGAGATACCAAGGAAACATTTCATGCAAAGATGGGCTCGATAAAGGACAGAAATGGTATGGACCTAACAGAAGCAGAAGAGATTAAGAAGAGGTAGCAAGAATACACAGAAGAAATGTAAAAAAAATATTTTCACAACCAAGATAATCACAATGGTGTGATCACTCACCTAGAGCCAGACATCCTGGAATGTGAAGTCAAGTGGGCCTTAGAAAGCACCACTATGAACAAAGCTAGTGGAGGTGATGGGATTCCAGTTGAGCTATTTCAAATCCTGGAATATGATGCTATGAAAGTGCTGCACTCAATATGCCAGCAAATTTTGGAAACTCAGCAGTGACTGGAAAAGGTCAGTTTTCATTCCAATCCCAAAGAAAGGCAATGTCAAAGAATGCTCAAACTACTGCACAATTGCACTCATTTCACACGCTGGTGAAGTAATGCTCAAAATTCTCCAAGCCAGACTTCAGCAATTCGTGAACCATGAACTTCCAGATGTTCAAGCTGATTTTAGAAAAGGCAGAAGAACCAGAGATCAAATTGCCAACATCCACTGGATCATGGAAAAAGCAAGGGAGTTGAGTTCCAGAAAAACATCTATTTCTGCTTTATTGACTATGCCAAAGCCTTTGACTGTGTGGATCACAACAAACTGTGGAAAATTCTGAGAGAGATGGGAATACCAGACCACCTGACCCGCCTCTTGAGAAACCTATATACAGGTCAGGAAGCAACAGTTAGGACTGGACATGGAACAACAGACTGGTTCCAAATAGGAAAAGGAGTACAGTACGTCAAGGCTGTATATTGTCACCCTGCTTATTTAACTTCTGAGCAGAGTACATCATGAGAAACACTGGGCTGGAAGAAGCACAAGCTGGAATCAAGATTGCCAGGAGAAATATCAGTCACCTCAGATATGCAGATGATACCACCCTTATGGCAGAAAGTGAAGAGGAACTCAAAAGCCTCTTGATGAAAGTGAAAGAGGAGAGTGAAAAAGTTGGCTTAAAGCTCAACATTCAGAAAATGAAGATCATGGCATCTGGTCCCATCTATGGAGAATAGATGTGGAAACAGTAGAAACAGTGCCAGACTTTATTTTTGGGGGCTCCAAAATCACTGCAGATGGTGACTGCAGCCATGAAATTAAAAGATGCTTACTCCTTGGAAGTAAAGTTAATACCAGCCTAGAAAGCATATTCAAAAGCAGAGATATTACTTTGCCAACAAAGGTCTGTCTAGTCAAGGCTATGGTTTTTCCAGTGGTCATGTATGGATGTAAGAGTTGGACTGTGAAGAAGGCTGAGCACAGAAGAATTGATGCTTTTGAACTGTGGTGTTGGAGAAGACTCCTGAGCATCCCTTGGGCTGCAAGGAGATCCAACCAGTCCAGTCTGAAGGAGATCAGCCCTGGGATATCTTTGGAAGGAATGATGCTAAAGCTGAAACTTCAGTACTTGAGCCACCTCATGCAAAGCGTTGACTCATTGGAAAAGACTTTGATGCTGGGAGGGATTGGGGGCAGGAGGAGAAGGGGACGACAGAGGATGAGATGGCTGGATGGCATCACCGACTCGATGGACATGGGTTTGAGTGAACTCTGGGAGTTGGTGATGGATAGGGAGGCCTGGCGTGCTATGATTCATGGGGTTGCAAAGAGTTGGACACGACTGAGGGACTGAACTAAATTGAACTGAACTGGTAAATGACTGAGAATGCTACTTTAGAATTGTGGCCAGAATAGCGTGCTCATCTCCTGTAGACTCCAGTCTAGACTTTAGGACAGTCCCTTGAAAGAGAGTTCAGGTCCACTAGGGCATACTGTATAGCACAGGAAACCCTACTCAGTGCCCCGTAGTGCCCCACTAAGAATGCATTCATTAGGGAGCTGGCCGGGAAGATGATAGTAATGATTTTAAAAGGTCGATAAGCACTGTCCTCATACTAATCCTGACTAGATGTGTATACTCCAAGGACCACAGGTGGACAGTTTGGTTCTTACCCCAGAGAACTTTGTCATCAGCAGCAAAGAGAAAGGAAGGAGCCTGTATCCAGCAAATAGTGTCTCTTAAGAGAAGAAAAAGGACCTGCCTAAGACATAGGTTAAAATGCTGGAAGCTATGCTCCCAGTTTTTCAGATGCCCCATTCCTCCACTGTGTCCACATATCCATTCTCTATATTTGCATTTTTATTCTTGCCCTGCAAATAATTTCGTCTGTACCATAGTTCTAGATTCCACATATACCCTGCTGCTGCTGTGCTAAGTCACTTCAGTAGTGTCTGACTCTGTGCAACCCCTTAGACGGCAGCCCACCAGGCTCCCCGTCCCTGAGATTCTCCAGGCAAGAACACTGGAGTGGGTTGCCATTTCCTTCTCCAATGCATGGAAGTGAAAAGTGAAAGTGAAGTTGCTCAGTTGTGTCCGACTCCTACCGACCCCATGGACTGCAGCCTACCAGGCTCCTCCATCCATGGGATTTCCCAGGCAAGAGTCCTGGAGTGGGTTGCCATTGCCTTCTCCCCACATATACACTACCATGTGTAAAGTAGCTGGTGGGAAGCTGCTGTTTAGCCCAGGGAGCTCAGCTCGGTGCTCTGTGATGAGCTAGATAGTGGGACAGGGGGTGGTGGGTGGGAGAGAGGCTCTATGTATACATATAGCTGATGCGCTTTGTTGTATGGCAGGAACCAACACAACATCGTGAAGCAATTATACTCTAATAATAAAATTTGAAAAAAATGCCAGCCAAATCTTTTGGGAAGGAGGAGGGGCATTGCAGAGGGAAATGGTGGCCTGGTGTCATGTCCCCTCCCAAGCACTAGGGATTTCACAATAAGAGTATGACTCAAGGCTTGGAACATTCAAAACCTGGAGAAAGATCAGGACTGAGACCAGGGTAAGTGAGGTACCCAGGGTATAAAATAGAAGGACCTGGCTCTTGTAGGACCTGACAGTGGGCACCTCCTCAAATATTATTCCTAAGTTTCTCACTTGCCTCACTCTAGTCCCAGCCCCGAGACGGACAGCAGCTTGAGTTGCCCATGGCAGAGTCTGTGGTCTTCATCAGCCTCTAGGGACTCAGAATCTGTCAGCTTTGCCAGATAGTTTAGTTCAGAAATGAGCAGAGGCTGAATGTCCAGCTGAGAAAACATGCAGAGAAGAAGGCAATTTTCCCCACAGGAAAGGTGTTTTCATCGAGGCAGTTCTGCAGCCAGGAGATAGGGTGTCTTCATTTATATTAGCTGTTAGTTCCTTCACTGGGAAAAATCTGCATCCTTAAGATATTATTGGGTGGCTCAGTGGTAAAGAATCTGCCTGCCTGTGCAGGAAATGAGCATTGCATCCCTGGATCAGAAGATCCCTGGAGGAGGAAATGACAGCCCTCTCCAGTATTCTTGCCTGGAGAATCCCATGGGCAGATGAGCCTGGTGCACTGCAGTCCATGGGACACGACTGAAGTGACTGAGCTCACACACAAGCACGAAGCATTGTCATTGCAGGTGCACGCTGATGGAATTAAGCTTATCTAATTATCTTTGATGTGGTTGGGACTGAAATCCACAACTGCTATCTAAAGCATCAGGAATGATTTAACAATCACCATTGTTACCATGAAGGAACCATGAATGGGTTCCTAATAAAAAGAACAGGTCAAGCCATCAAATGGTGGTGAGTGTGGGATGGAAAAAAAAAAAAAGGTGTGATTCTTTCTACAGAACACTGATTATTTTTGTGTCGATGCTCTTCTGGTGTGAGTGGCTGTGAATACAGACAGAAGAGGTTCTGTGTATGTGTGTATGCATATGTACACGTGCTCAGCATACTTGTAAGTGGGTGAAGGTGATTTGACTTAATTATATGCCTCATTCACTCAGATAGAGGAAAATAGAAATTAACTTCTATTATTTCACTAATTCTACCCCTTCGCCCGAATCTTCACAATGATGTCTTTGAATATAGATCCTTCATCCACAGTGGCCATAATTGCAGGGGCTCCTCCCCTGACAATTCTGTTTAGAGCAGCGTTCATAAAATGTTCCTTGGCCAATTACCATATTTCAGAGAAACAATCCTCAGGACTGCTGCCATCAATTTTCCCTTCCACAAATATGGATACACCCTCCCTAAAAGCTGTGTGAGTAAACTTCCTTGGAAGTTAGCTTCAAGGTGACCTGTCTTCCTCCTTTTCCATTTTCTTAATAGGTTTCTCTTTTCAGATAACTTTATGAGAAGAGTTGCAAGTTATTTTCAGGACATGGAAACATGGATCTTCCTAAGAAGCTCTGAAAATGTAGAGTGTGTATCTCATATAACAGATGAGCTAATCATTTGAGAGCTGTGGGTTGAGGCCATGCAAAGCACTGGGAAGGAGTTCGTGGTCCAAGGAGGGAGGTCCAGGTGGTTGGTACATCTTCACACTCTTGTGAACCTGCTTTTTGCCTGCCTCTGGCCACACCCCCACTCATGGCCCCTCCCCTGCCTGCAACACCCTTCTCGTTTCAGTCTGGATCTCCCTAACCCAGCCGCCTCTCACATCTCTAGGATTCCTTCTTCAGCACACTGTATTGGTTGACCTTGTTGGAATTTCTCAATTGCTCGCTCTCAATTTTATGATATGTGAAACTGTGATAATAATGGTTTTGACCTCTGGCTTATGCAAGGATTAAAAGAGTTAATACATATCAAGCTTCTAGGACAATATCTGGCATATAGTATTGCATAACTTAAATAGCTGTTGTTTGTGTTGTATTGCTTATTTGATGGGGGAGGGGATGGAAAGAACAGAAAAGGGAAGAAGTAGAGCACTCCAAAGAAAGAGTCAGCTGGGGCTGTGAACTGAATTGTATGCCCCCAAATTCATATGTCTTCTCAGGTGTCATAGTGGGAAAGAATCTGCCTGCCAATGCGGAGATGCAGAAAGCACAGGCTTGATCCCTGGGTCAGGAAGACCCTTCACAGAGGAAATGGCAACCGCTCTCCAGCTTTCTTGTCTAGAAAACTCATGGACAGAGGAGCACGTACACATCCTGTCAAATTCACATACCAAAGCTCTAATGGGCGTCCCTGGTGGCCCAGATGGTGAAGAATCTGCCTGCAGTGTAGGAAACCAAGGTTAGATATCTGGGTTGAGAAGACCTTCTGAAGGAGGTCATGGAAACCCACTCCTGTATTCTTACCTAGAGAACCCGATGGACAGAGGAACCTTGAGGGCTACAGTCCATGGGGTCACAAAGAGTTGGACAAGACTGACTGACTAAGCTCTAATCCCTCAATGAGATGCATTTGTAGAAGGGCCCTTAGAGGATGCTCAGGTTTAGATGAGATCATGAGGGTGGGGTACACATGATGGGATTCCGTTCAGTTCAGTTCAGCTGATCAGTCCTGCCCCACTCTTTGCAACCCCATGAATCACAGCATTCCAGGCTTCCCTGTCCATAACCAACTCCCAGAGTTCACTCAGACTCATGTTCATCGAGTCGGTGATGCCATCCAGCCATCTTGTCCACTGTGGTCCCCTACTCCTCCTGCCCCCAATCCCTCCCAGCATCAGGGTCTTTTCCAATGAGTCAATGCTTTGCATGAGTTGGCCAAAGTATTGGAGTTTCAGCTTTAGCATAATCCTTCCAATGAACACCGAGGACTGATCTCCTTTAGAATGGACTGGTTGGATCTCCTTGCAGTCCAAGGGACTCTCAAGAGCCTTCTCCAACACCATAGTTCAAAAGCATCAATTCTTCAGTGCTCAGCTTTCTTCACAGTCCAACTTTCACATCCATATAACCACTGGAAAAACCATAGCCTTGACTAGACGGACCTTTGTTGGCAAAGTAATATCTCTGTTTTTCAATATGCTATCTAGGTTGGTCATAACTTTCCTTCCAGGAAGTAAGTGTCTTTTAATTTCATGGCTGCAGTCACCATCTGCAGTGATTTTGGAGCCCCCCAAAATAAAGTCTGGCACTGTTTCCACTGTTTCCCCATTTATTTCACATGAAGTGATGGGAGCAGATGCCATGATCTTCGTTTTCTGAATGTTGAGCTTTAAGCCAACTTTTTCACTCTCCTCTTTCACTTTCATCAAGGGGCTTTTTAGTTCCTCTTCACTTTCTGCCATAACGGTGGTGTCATCTGCATATCTGAGGTGACTGATATTTCTCCCGGCAATCTTGATTCCAGCTTGTCCTTCATCCAGCCCAGCGTTTCTCATGGTGTACTCTGCATAAAAGTTAAATAAGCAGGGTGACAATATACAGCCTTGACGTACTCTTTTTCCTGTTGGAATCGATCTGTTGTTCCATGTCCAGTCCTAACGGTTGCTTCCTGACCTGTATATAGGTTTCTCAAGAGGCAGGTCAGGTGGTCTGGTA
>SJYF01000267.1:3454553-3475567 GCA_006410515.1 Procapra przewalskii | reverse complement strand
CATGTACTGTACCCTGTCAGGCTCCTCTGTCCCTGGGATTCTCCAGGCAAGAATACTGGAGTGGGTTGCCATGCCCTCGTCCAGGGGATCTTCCCAACCCAGGGATAGAACCCGGGTCCCCTGCCTTCTGCTTTGTAGGTAGATTCTTTACCATCTGAGCCACCAGGGAAGTCCTCTGTTGTGGAGAAGCTCATGGTCTTCTGGGGATGGTGGAGAGACAGCAGAGAAATGCCGTGCAATCTAGTGACTGTCCTGATAGAGACCTGAACAGGGGATTATGGCCATAGAGGAGATCTAACCCAGTATGGGAGAGACCAGGGGAGTCTTCCCTGATGAATGATCCCAGACTGTCTAGAGAACGATAAAGGGGAGGTAAAAAGCCTTGTAGACTGAGGGGCAAGCGAAGTTCAAACACAGAGGTGAGGAACCACAGGGTGGGGGGCATGACTCAAGGATTTTCATGCTAAAGGAGGATAGCAATGGGAGGCGGGAGAGAGGGTAAGTTGGAGACAGAGGCAGGAGTCATGATCCTCACCTCATCCAGGAATGTAGGGAAAAGAGCATGATGTGGAGACTTGAGTTGCAGATTCTGCTTGATGGGTTGGGAGAGGAGAGACTGCAGATAAGGAGATGAGCTGAAAGTCACTTCACTGAGAGCTGAAGGTCTTATCCACAGTCAGAGGTCACAAGGAAGGAGAAGAAAGAAACATATTGACAGGTACTTCTAGAGAAATGTCAAATGATCTTGAGCTAAAGGAGAATTGGAGAAGCTTTTCTTCTGCTCCAAGATCTAGGAAAAGGGAATGAGGAAAAAAGATAAGAAGCCCAATTTTCTAATGCAACTCTAAAAACCTCTCTGTGAGTTACTTCTTGTTGCTTAGTTGCTAAGTTGTATCTGACTCTTTGTGATCCCATGGACTGCAGCACTCCAGGCTTCTCTGTCCTTCACTTTCACTATCTCCTAGAGTTTGCTCGAACTCATGTTCAGAGAGTTGGTCATGTTGTCCAACCAACCTGTCCTCTGTCGCCCTTTCTCCTCTTGCCTTCAGTCTTTCCTAGCATCAGGGTCTTTTCCTATGAGTCAACTCTTCATACCAGGTGGCCAAAGTATTGGAGCTTCAACTTCAGCCTTGGTCCTTCCAATGAACATCCAGGGTTGGCTTCCTTTAGGAGTGACTGGTTTGATCCCCTTGCAGTCCAATGTTTTCTCAAGAGTCTTTTCCACACCAGAATTTCAAAACATCAATTCTTCAGTGGGCTTTCTTTATGGTCCAACTCTCTCATCTGTACATGATTACTGACTTACTTAAAAGGTCCTAAAGTGCTGTTCTCTTGGTGTGATGTTGATGAGATAACAAGAAGAACTGACTGGTTCTGGTCCCAAGAACAGATTTCATTGTCCAGAAGGAGAATATAACCACAGAACAGACATACATACAAGACCCTTCTACTGCACAACCCTCTGAGAGGTTAGATCTGCGAGAACTCTTACACGGAGGTTATGAACAGCAGGAGGGGATCTGTGGCTTCTTCTCAGGGGAAAAACAAAAAGAACTATTCAGAGAAGGTACAGAGCACCAAGGATAGAGGAATCTAATAAACTGTTGCCAAAGCCACCGACTGGACCAATGTGTTGCTCACGTCAGCACAGATTATTGAATATCTTTTGCATCCAGTTCCACATCAATTCCTTCATCCAAAAACCATATCCTGAAAATCGTTTGGTGTTTGGTTGGCCCTAGGGAGAGAAACAAAAGGCTGAAACAAAATACACAGAATTTGCCTTTAAGGAGCTTAGAATCTTCCTTGAATTTTGACCTGGACCTCAAATTCCAGTAAAATACGTGTTAGTTAAGATAATACTAGCTGCTGTAACAGCAATAGCAGCATCACAACAGGTTATAGGGGTGGAACACGGTTAAGTTTACTTCTGAGTTACAGATCAGTCTAGTATGGGGATCCCCAGCCACTGCGGGGTGACTGGGAGCCCTGAGGTTCTCCCATCTTGGGCCACCATCCTCCTCTTAGCCACCGAGACCGCCACGTAATTGGAAAATAGAGAAGAGTGTGGAAGAGATAGCAAGTCTCCAGATTGTTGTCCTGGAAGTGACGCATAACACTCTTATTCACATTTCATTGGTGAGAATGGATCCAAAGGCCCAAGATGCAAGAGGAAAGGGTTTCAGGTCAAAAGAGTTGTGCTAAGCAGCCACTTTCCAGCAACAGTAGATATTCATGGCCCCATGATATCTAGCTGTCTATAGAAAAGTTCTTTAGCCACTGATCTAATGGAAGGTAGATCACTGTGCGGCAGCCTGGAATCCTCTCCCCAGTCTTTCATTTCCATTCACTGCAATCTCACTCTGCTTTTCTCACATCCACCACCACAGCTCTTAAGCGGCCTTCATGGTAGTCCCCCTTCCTACAGATTAATCTAGGTTTCATAGATCCACACGCGTGTGTTTCATAATACAGATCACAGGTTATATAATTATTCATATTCTTGGTGATTGTTTCATCAGGGCCTGTGTTCCCCGTAAATGTAGCCCTGATTACATACCTGGCACTATTCTAAGCACTTACACACGTAAAATCAGTTAATTCTCTTAATAACGCCAGTGCATGTGTGCCGCTCAGTTGCTTCAGCTGTATCTCAGTCTTTGCAGCCCTTTGGACTGTAGCCTACCAGGCTCCGCTGTCCAGGATTCTCCAGGCAAGAATACTGCAGGGAGTTACCATGCCCTCCTCTAAGGGATCTTCCTGACCCAGGGAATGCGCCTGCGTCTGCCTGTGTTTCCTGCATTGCAGGCAGATTCTTTACCCACTGAACCACCTGGGAAGCCCCAGTAACCCCAGTAGGTAGGTACTATGATTATCTCTGTTTTACTGATGAGGACCTGACATTCAGAGAGGTAAAACAGCCTGCCCAAGGTCATGGGAAATATCACAAGCATAGTCAGGAAATAAATGATGAAGCCCGGATTTGAGTTTGAACAGTCTGGCTCTAAGACCAGCTTCTAGAGTACTGCATGGCACGTTGTTGTCGCTGTTTTAGTCACTAAACTGTGTCCGATTCTTTTGTGATCCCGTGAACTATAGCCCGCCAGGCTCCTCTGCCCATGGAATTCTCTAGGCAAGAATACCGAAGTGGGTTGTCATTTCCTTCTCCAGGGGATCTTCTCGACCCAAGAATCAAACACACGTCTCCTGCATTGCAGGCAAATTCTTTACCACTGAGCCACCGGGGAAGCCTGCATGGCACATGGTGGATCTTAAACATATGTTTGTTGAGGGGATGGATAATATCATATTATAAGTCAATGCTGTTCTAGAGAAATCAGCATGGGGCAGGCAGAAATGATGTGCACAGTTACAGCTTTTTGTGGAGCGGATCAAAGGAAACTACCCATATAACCTTCGTATTTTTAATTATACTCGAGTCTTTAGAACAAGAAATGAAAGCAGACGCCTTTGATTTCCCACTCTCACTTGCTGCTGTTAAGGACTGGGCCTCCTGTCACTCCCCCTGCCCCCTGCTGAGTGCCAACCATGAGCCAAGGCCCTGCCTCCCCACATGTCCTTCTTGGGTTTCTGACCTGTGCATTTGCAATTGGCTGCTCAAAGCAATTCCCCTTTTACAAACCTCTTTTCCTCCCCCCAGTCTCAATTAAGCTTCTGGAAGCATGAGAGCAGCTAAGCCATTACCCGATCTGAACTTGAACTCTAAGCCTCAGGAGATTCACCGATCACTGAGCTGCAAGCCTCCCCTGGCTTCTAGCTGCAGCAGTTTTGTGAAGTCAGCATAGCGTTGCCCAGAGTTTGGGAGGGGGACACCATATTTTATTTTTCAGCCAAGCATGGTACCGTCAAGCATGGTATGTATTGCTTAAATGGCTCAATCTCAGCACTTTTTTTTTCCCTCAAAAACACTTATCAACTTTATATGCATGAAGTTTCCCTGTGCAAAAATTTGTCAGCTATCAGGATTTTCCCAAGTCCTGGTTTTCTTGTTCTGAGTGGCAGCAGGAGTTTCCTTTAACTGGGATCCCTTGAGACCTGTTCTGCAGAAGATTTTCAGTTTCTATCTATCTTTTAGCCATAAATCACTCTTATGACTCAAGATTGAAGCAGCCAGAATCAATCTTGGGGACGGGGGACAAAGGTCAGGGAGGTAGGGGGTGCTCCCTTAGTCTCAGGTGTTTGGTTGATAGAATTCAGGGCTTCTCACTGGCCGGTTCGCAGTGCAATTCTGTGCTGCTTTCAGATCGAGCAGCCTGTGAAGTGTTGGCTGCTTGGTTTCAGGTAATACTTCCCTTCAGGTTGCCATTCTGCCTTGCTTTTCAAAGGGGCACTGCTTCCGGGAGATTTTGTGGCAGAATTCTGGCCGAATTCCATGGACAGAGGAACCTGGCAGGTACAGTCCGTGGGGTCACAAATTTTCTTATTTTCACCGTGAGCCCTTCAGCTGAAAAAGAATCTGACTTTGACAGTGAGAATTTCCCTTCTTCCAGGGCCCTAATGTTCACGAGACAGCAGCAGCCCGGACATGGATTCTGACAGTTCATCTCCCTGGAGTGACGCTTCTGAGTCCCATGCACCTGCAGGAGCCGGATGTCCACCATCAGCCATCACAGCTGGAGGACCCTGAGCTTTGAGGTGCTCCCGCACATCCTGCAAACTCGATTTTTGGTAGGGAAATGGGATATGTAATATCCTCAAATGATAGCATAAAAAGGAGAAAGGGGTCTTTATGTGACCATAGGCTTCCCCTGCCTATACTTCAGAAGCACCTGAACTAGGAGGGGAGGCCACAGGGGGCAGCGTTAGGGTCAGTTAGGAGGCAGAGGGACTCAGGGGAAACTGGCAGGTTGGGCAATAACTTTTCTTGAGGTTTCCATGGGAAGGATCAGGCAAGGAAGGACAAGCAGGTTTAGGATTAGCTGATTTGAATAATCTCAGGATACTCTGGGGCTCAGAGCTGCTCTTTGCTGTCTGGGGTTATTAAAGCAGGGAAATAGTGGCCTGGAGTATGAGATCCTGATACAGGAGGCAGCTGGGGGATGTGAACTCTGAATTGACTGATTGCATATGAGAGGAATGCTCCTACTCAAGCTCTTCTCTGTCTCTAGGAATTGACTCTCCTGGGAGGGGTGATCCCTCCAGAGTCAGCAAAGCCCCCAGATATCAACACATCAAAAATAAAGAAAATAAAGAGACAAGATTCATACAGGGAGGAGTCTATTCACAGAGTTCCATCAAGGAAAATATGGCTTCTAGAAGTTAATTGGCTTGATGAGGTTTAAGTAGTGAGAAAGAGGGAGGGAAAGTGGAATCCAGACTGGTGGACTTTCCAGTCTTCCATCAGCAACTGTTGTCCTCTTTGTATCAAGAACCCTCCTCACCCACGAACTCTTTAGTGACAAGAGAGAGGACCCAGATTTGAATGAGATGAAAAGAATAGGACAATTTATTGACCTCTGAAGTGGGAAGGGCAGAATTATGGGTATAGGAGGCTATAATAAGAGTCCTCTCTCCAATTCATCTTTGCTTATCTCTTCATTTGCTTCAGTCTTTCTACTTGTAGATTGCCTTTCTCCGTAAGGCAGGATGCATAACTTCTAGAAGTTTCTTCCATCTGCAATACTTTAGTGGGAAGAACTTCCCCAATTGCCCTGACTTGTGGTTACTCCTGGAGAAGGAAAAGGAATCCCACTCCAGTACTAATGCCTAGAGAATCCCATGGAGAGAGGAGCCTGATGGGCTGCTGTCCATAGGGTCGCACAGAGTTGGGAACGACTGAAGTGACTTAGCAGCAGCAGCAGTGGTTACTCCATGGACTAACTCTTATTACTCAGAAATGAGGTACTATCATGACCCCATCTTAGGTCATATGCTCACATGGATGTGGAGGGAGGAAGGGAAGGAAGATCAGAATAAATAAGGGGATGGTCGTCCGACGATAAATGTAATGTAAATGTAAAATATTACATTTGGAATTTAATATTTGGAAGGTTTGGTACAATTCAAAGTGTGGTTCTCAGTTTCTCACTGTCACCAAAATCTTGGATGACTTATTACTTAATCCAGATCATATTTATCAGAGCAAATCCTAAGAACATTCCAGCAGCCATAAAATAGATGGGAAGAAAAAAGAATAATCTCTTTCATCACACATTAGAAAAGGAAGTTTAAAAAGTCTGCAGCCCTAAGGAACACATTTCTATGAAGGATACAACCCTGAAAGTCTGGATTTTTGAAACCAAGCTGACTGTCACAGAGTCATAAATTGTCTTAAACAAGGAGATTTCAGGGCTGTGTGACTGTCTTCAGAAGCTGATCAGGATAGGACAGGGGAAAACAAGTTTCCTCTGCCAATTGTAGACTCCTCAGTCTTGGTGTTTCCTGGGAGTGAAATCAGCTTTCCGCATCTGTGAGCAGTAAGAACAAATGCAATCTTTGCCTGATTTGGTACCAGAGTCACCCACTTAACAGGGTAAAACCTACCCTGAATATTGTGTCATTCTCTGTCTCTGTCAAAGATAAATGATTGCTTCATATCATATACCCTTCCAACCTTCTCCAAAACATACCTGCAATTTGCCTTAGTGGCTTAAACCTTAGTCTTCCTAAGACAAGGTCGTTGTCAGTTTGGAACTCAACAAGGGCCATGGTGGGCTTTGACTAGAAACTCCCTGCATAGGGTCCTTATTCTCTTGAGCATCAGTAGGGTGTCTGTGAAGTTTCAGTAACCACTAAAGGCATTTAAAAAAAGTCCTACAGAAATCATATATTAACCAATACCTAGGTCAAAATGGTAAATGGATGTAAGGATTGCTCAGCCTATAGCTGGAATTGCAGCATTTTCCAGGTGTGGGTAGCCTTCCAAAAATCCAAGTCAGGCTAAGCTTCAGAAAGGTAACACATTCAACTCACTTGTTTTTCAGAGGAGAGATATGAAGTTTGGGGTGGAGGGGCTGGGGATCCACTTGTGATCAAGTACTTGCTGCAAAATTGAGAAGAAAGTAAACTAATAGTAAACTTTTAACTTCTGGGTGATACCTTCATGATCTTTACCATCACACATTCAGGGAAATTTATTTTTCTCTGAAACACTATAAAGGTTTGCGTGAATTTGTTCTATTTGACTCTAAATTACAAAGAAGGTCAAATAATGGAAGTTATAAAAGAGAAAATTCAGATGAATGTATGGAAAAAAATTTAAGCATTAGAACTGTACAAAGATGAAATGGATCAGTGGGTCATTGATTAAAATTTAGTGAGCATAGTTTGGGGAAGTGTTAAGTCCTCTCTCTCTGTGAGGATTCAAGGAAAGCATCCCCACTTGTAAAAGCACCAGGAAAGTTTCCCCAGAATCATCTTAGTAAGTAGCTGGAAGGAATTTATTAAAAGAACATAGAAACTTAGTGCTTCTAAGGAGAGGTTTGGAATAGCAGCCAACTCATTGTACAGGGACTAGAACTTTCTCTGCCTTCCTGTCCCTCTAGGTAGCCTCCAATCAAGATCCTACTCATCCTTAGGGTTCACAGAACCTTGCGGCATTTCTCACTTATCATACCTACACCACTGGCTTAGTATAAAATACTCAGGAAGGATGTGCTTCTGAAGACCTCAAACAGTCCAAATCCAACTTCATTCAAGACTATTCTTAACCAAGGATGGCAAATGTTAAGAAGTCAGTGAATATTCGTTATTGAATACTGGTGTTACCAGCTGCTCTTTCTTTGACCATCAAGTGACGGAACATAACTGCTTCATTCAGAGGTGCTGTAATATGATAAAAAACATAAGCTTTGGAATCAGTCAAAATGCATTCAAGTCTTCACTCAAACGCATACAGGCACACCCAAGAGATATTGTGGATTCAGTTCCAACTCGCTACAAAAGGTGAATATTTCAATAAAGCAAGTCACACATTTTTCTTGGGGGAGGGTTTCCCAGTGCACGTAAGAGTCATGTTTACGCTATACTGTAGTCTATTGAATCTGCAATAGAATTACGTCTGAAAACAAAACAATGCACCTACTTTAATTTAAAAATAATGGTAAAAATAATCAGAACAGTTATAATAGTGACGACAAAGACCACTGATAACAGATCACCATAAACATATATTAATAATGGAACATTTTGAATTACTGCCAAAATTATCAAAATAGACACAAAGTCAAGAAGTGAGGAAATGCTGCTTTAAAAATGGTGCTGATACTAGGCTAACCCAGAGGGATGGTATGGGGAGGGAGGTGGGATGGAGGTTCAGGAGTGGGAACTTATGTACACCCGTGGCGGATTCACGTTGATGTATGGCAAAATCAATACAGTATTGTAAAGTAAACAATTTTTTAAAAAGAAGAAAAAAAATGGTGCTGAAAAACTTGCTTGATGCAAGCTTGAGACAAACCTTTATATAAATATGATTAACTATTTATTTTTGGTTCTGCTGGGTCTTCTTTGCTGTATACTGGCTTTCTCCAGTTGCAGAGACCGCAGGCTGCTCTTCATTGCAGTGCACAGACTTCTCATTCAGTGGCTTCTCCTGTGGGAGCGCACAATGTGTGGCCTTCAGTAGCTGTGGCACAAAAGCTCAGCAGTTGTGGTGAATGGGCTAGTTGCCTGTGGCATGGGGAATCCTCCTGGGCCAGGGATCACACCCATGTCACCTCAATTTGCAGGCAGGTTCTATACCAGTGGACTACCAGGGATGTCTTGCCACAAACCTTTAACTTTTAAAATAATAGAAAAAAGCAACATCTGCAGTAAGTTCAGTTCAGTTGCTCAGTCATGTCTGACTCTTTGTGATCCCATGGACTGCAGCACACCAGGCCTCCCTGTCCATCACCAACTCCTGGAGTTCACTCAAACTCATCCATTGAGTTGGCGATGCCATCCAACCATCTCATCCTCTGTCATCCCCTTCTCCTTCCACCTTCAGTCTTTCCCAGCATCAGAGTCTTTCCAAATGATTCAGTTCTTCACATCAGGTGGTCAAAGTATGGGAGTTTCAGCTTCAACATCAGTTCTTCTAAAGAATATTCAGGACTGATTTCCTTTAGAATGGACTGGGACTCTCAAGAGTCTTCTCCAACACCACCATTGAAAGCATCAATTCTTAAGCACTCAGCTTTCTCTATAGTCCAACTCTCATATCCACACATGACTACTTGAAAAACCATAGCCTTGACTAGATGGACCTTTGTTGACAAAGTAATGTCTCTGCTTTTTAATATGCTGTATAGTTTGGTCATAACCTTTCTTCCAAGGAGCAAGTGTCTTTTAATTTCATGGCTGCAATCACCATCTGCAGTGATTTTGGAGCCCAAGAAAAAAAAGTCTGCCACTGTTTCCAGTGTTTCCCCATCTATTTGCCATGAAGTGATGGGAGCAGATGCCATGAACTTAGTTTCCTGAACGTTGAGCTTTAAGCCAACTTTTTCGCTCTCCTCTTTCACTTTCATCAAGAGGCTCTTTGGATCCTCTTCTCTTTCTGCCATAACAGTGGTATCATCTGCTTATCTGAGGTTACTAATATTTCTCCCAGCAATCTTGATTCCAGCTTGTGATTCATCCAGTCCAGCCTTTCTCATAATGTACTCTGCATAAAAGTTAAATAAGGAGGGTGGCAATATATAGCCTTGATGTCCTCCTTTTCCTATTTGGAACCAACCTGTTGCTCCATGTCCAGTTCTAACTGTTGCTTCCTGACTTGCAGACAGATTTCTCAAGAGGCAGGTCAGGTGGTCTGGTATTCCCATCTCTTTCAGAATTTTCCACAGTTTATTGTGATCCACACAGTCAAAGGCTTTGGCATTGTTAATAAAGCAGAAATAGATGTTTTTCTGGAACTCTCTTGCTGTTTTGATGATCCAGTGGATGTTGGCAATTTGATCTCTGGTTCCTCTGCCTTTTCTAAAACTATCTTAAACATCTGGAAGTTCACAGTTCATGCATTGCTGAAGCCTGGCTTGGAGAATTTTGAGCATTTTTTTACTAGCATGTGAGATGAGTGCAATTGTGTGGTAGTTTGAACATTTTTGGCATTGCCTTTCTTTGGGATTGGAATGAAAACTGACCTTTTCCAGTCCTGTGGCTACTGCTGAGTTTTCCAAATTTGCTGGCATATTGAGTTAAGCACTTTCACAGCATCATCTTTCAGGATTTGAAGCAGCTCGACTGGAACTCCATCACCTCCACTAGCTTTGTTCGTAGTTATCCTTCCTAAGGCCCACTTCACTTAGCTTTCCAGGATGTCTGGCTCTAGGTGAGTGATCATACCATCATGATTATCTTGGTCTCTTTTGTATAGCTCTTCTATGTATTCTTGCCACCTCTTCTTAATATATTCTGCTTGTGTTAGGTCCATAACATTTCTCTCCTTTATTGTGCCCATCTTTGCATGAAATGTTCCCTTGATATCTCTAATTCTCCTGAAGAGATCTCTAGTCTTTCCTATGCTATTGTTTTCCTCTATTTCTTTGTACTGATCACTGAGGAAGGCTTTTTTACCTCTCCTTGCTATTCTTTGAATCTCTGCATTCAAATGGGTATATGTTTTCTTTCCTCCTTTGTTTTTTGCTTCTCTTCTTTCCACAGCTATTTGTAAGGCCTCCTCAGACAGCCATTTTGCTTTTTTGCATTTCTTTTTCTTGGGGATGGTCTTGATCCCTATATCCTGTACAATGTCATGAACCTCCATCCAGATGACCGTTATATCTACCACTGTGAGCAAGAATCCATTAGAAGAAATGGAGTAGCCATCATAGTCAACAAAAGAGTCTGAAACGCAGTACTTGGATGCAATCTCAAAAATGACAGAATGATCTCTGTTTGTTTCCAAGGCAAACAATTCAGGATCATGGTAATCAAAGTCTATGCCCTGACCAGTAACACTGAAGAAGCTGAACGGTTCTATGAAGATCTACAAGATCTTCTAGAACTAAAACCCAAAAGCAGATGGCCTTTTCATTATAGAGGACTGGAATGCAAAAGCAGGAAGTCAAGAAACACCTGAAGTAACAGGCAAATTTGGCCTTGGAGTACAGGAAGAAACTGGCAAAGGCTAATAGAGTTCTGCCAAGAGAACACACTGGTCATAGCAAACACCCTCTTCCAACAACATAAGAGAAGACTCTACACATGGACATCAGCAGATGGTCAACACCAAAATTAGATTGATTATATTCTTTGCAGCCAAAGATGGAGAAGCTCTATACAGCCAGCAAAAACAAGACAGGAAGCTGACTGTGGCTCAGATCATGAACTCCTTATTGCCAAATTCAGACTTAAATTGAAGAAAGTAGGGAAAAGCACTAGACCATTCAGGTATGATCTAAATCAAATCCCTTATGATTATACAGTGGAAGTGGTAAATAGATTCAAGGGACTAGATCTGATAGACAGAGTGCCTGAAGAACTATGGACGGAGGTCTGTGCCATCTGTGATAAAGCGAGGCTCAATAAAACAATGTAACTGCACTAGCTCAATGGCCAAAGAAGAAGAGGTTACTTTTATCAAGCCTCTGCCTTTTCTTCTGTGTGATGGAGGAAAATAAGATATGTCTCAGAGGATGCTCTGAGGATTTAACAACATAGTATAAAACACACTCACCCCAGAACCAGACTTCTGGGGTTACTACCCTTTTTACCAGACCCAGTTGTTGAACAGCTCTGGTTCTTATAATTTTTTTTGTCTTGTTGAATAGTATGTGTTTACTTAACTTCTACTTCTATCAACAGATCCTGGATACAACACTTTGCATTGGAGTTGATATTTCTACCCGAAGTTCCCACCCAGATCCTTTATGTCATTGGGGTGTAACAACTAATATTTGATGATGCCGGAGAATTATCAGCGAAGCCCTTTTGCTTTGCATTTCTAGTGGTGATAGGTACTTAATGAATACAGAAGAGTTTTACATTATATTATGGAGATGAATACTGGTTCATGGTACAAATGAGTATTTCTATATTGCATTTCTCCAATTTGAGAATAGCAATGCAATGTATTATAAAAAGATCAATCATTTTGTCATTACGGTCTTCTTTGGCTCCAAACCAGTCTATTGGATTTCTTTAGTCTCAAGTAACAATAAAATAAATTGTCTTATATTAAAAGGGAAAATATCATATTTGAGACAGGATTGAGATTTTATGGCTGATATAAAAATAAACCCATTGAAAATGCAAGTTTCTTATCAATGGGTTGATGAATTATATGTGAACAAGATTTATTCCTTCTCCTTATATTGAGGCCTGATACAATGCCATTTGGGGTTTGATCTTTCAGAATAAAAGTTCTGTATTTTAATTTCTTGCATTTTAGTGTGAGAATGAAAAAAGATCACCTATTCTAATATCATTGCTTTATAGATAGAGAAACAGATGTTCAAATTTACCCCTTGAAACGACTTCTACATACCAATCATCAAGCCCTAAGGTTTCTCCTATAACTTGATCCAACCATCACAGGTATAGAGCATGAAGTTTTAAAGCTAGTTTGCAGCTTGGTGGTTATCTGATCATACTTATTTTACAGCTGAAGAAACAGAGAAATAAATGGTTCTTCAAGGTTGCATGGACAATTACCTGCAGCTTTAGGGGCAAAAGTCTCCTTGTCTAGACTTTTCTATATTATCTCAATTCCTCCCACTGTGTGCTACACACAGGGCTGTGGAATGTTGAGAAATGCAGCAGAGAAATAAAATATTCTCATTCTCCTGGAAGAAGTTCCAATCTTAAGAGACAAGCTGTTTTAGGAGATAAGATTTTCTCCAACCACAGGGAAACATGAGACAATGATGTCCTGTGTCCTTTCCTCCCTCTCTTCCCCATTTAGACCTCATCGTCAGTGCCCTCCCGGGCCCCTCCTCTCACTTTAGCTCTAGTCTTTATCTCACATAATTGCTGTTATTCATTTACTATCTGGTTTATCATTTGTTTCCACATCCTAGCCACTCGAAGTCAGGGCTTCACTCATCAACTTCAGGATTTTTCAACACATATGCTTCAGATATTAAAGCTCTTAAACAATTCAGAAATATCAGAAAATCCAAACACGTTGAGTATAGAGAAAGGGAAAAACAGCCTACACAACCAGTAAGGTTCTAATACCCCCCAACCCCACCCATTACCCTGGCCTATCCCTTAGTCTTCCCTTCTCTCTTAAATTTGTTATGACATTTTACTTGAAGAATCTATAAAAATCAAACATGCATAATAAGCCTGGGAACCTTTAAAATTTGTAAAATAGAGGCTGTATTTTTACTCAGATGGAATGTCCCAGCTTGTATGATTCATTTGTGGGAGTCATTTGCAAGAGTTGTTAGAGAAGAGGATCGTACAAGCAAAGGATGAGTGAAGCCATTCTTTTTGGAGAATAAGAAGACTCATGACTGAGCTTGGAGACAGCCTGTCCTTTCGCTTCCCTTATGAGTGACTGCAGAGGGGCAAGGTCATTGTCAGTGACGTTGGTGGGAGTTGTGCCTTCCCTGGGGGTAACAGGAAGAGTTAGGTGAGATCTCAGCACCAACTTGACCTTGTTTGGATAAACCATCAGTGTCAGTCTTGTGCACTTGTTAGCAAGACCTGTCTATGTTAGCAATATACTAGGCTGTAGGAACAGAAATGGCAGGAAAAGACTAACAATTGGGGCCATCAGGAAGGGATGGCATTGAGGGCTGCAGCAGGAAGCCAGCAAGACCAGGAAAAAGAGCATCCAGACCTAATAGCAAAGGCAGGGAGCAGGTGGGAAGGGGCAGTAGCACCAGCCTCAGTGATTTTGCTGCGTGGGGTTGAGGAAGAACTCAGAGTGGAGTGTCTCTTATTCTTGCAACTGCCACCCATTATGCTGACCATCTCTCCAGGCTTATGTGTCCAGGAAACTCAAGAGTCATGGAGGAGAGGAAAGGAGACAGGAAAACAGAGGAGACAGAAGAAAGGGTAGATCATTACATGGGACTTTCTGTCTATAGCAGACTCTGACTGGTTGAAATAAAAACAGCAACAACAAAATGTGTCACACATTTCTCTGCTCCAGGCAAAACGCTAGCAGAGGTTGAGACTCAGGGGCACGAAGATGTGTGAATCTGAGAGCATCTTTTTCGTAGCTTGGATGTCATATTAAGATTGCCTATTGTGGATTTTTCAAGTGAGACTGAATTTCTCTAAGGCATGATCCTGACTTCTGCATCTTTGTGTCTGCAATGCCTAGTTCAATCCTGCATGCAGTAAAATGACTCCATTAACTTTCTGTGCCAATGGAGACACCCTTGAGAGTGAAATGGGTGCTATTAATAATTACACCTGGACAATAGGCCTAAACTGGGGCTGAAAAATGAAGAAGCACTGATGAGTCACTATATTTTCAGAGAATGAATGCACCTTGAGTGGCTTCAGTTCTTTGAGCTCAAGGCAGACCTTAAAACAGTCGCTGAGCTCACTGGCTCACAGTTGACAGCTGAAGGCACTCTGACTCTAATTTGTGCCAGTTTGGATACATTGTTACTGCATTATTGGGTTGTGACTGTGCAGAAATGCAAAAGACAGATGTGTGTGAGACAAGCCGTTCCATAGCCATCCAGAGAGTGACTAAATCTCCTCTGCATCTCAGGAGGAGCTTGATAAAAGGATTTGTTGGCGGGGATTTTTCTTGGCACCCCGGTGACTTCAGGGGTAGATGTGTATATTGAGCTCACATCAGAACAACTGCAGAAAAAAAAGGAAGAAAAGGAAGCCAGACAAGGAAAGTGAGATGGGGCGAATATCCCTGCTGGAGACAATGACTAATTTAAGCAGGGCAGGAGAAAAACTTTTTTTTTTCCCCAATTTATTTTGCGTGACTTCAGAACATTCTTTGACAGCCCAGCAGGCAACTTAGCACTGTTAGAAGAGACCTGGGAGAGAAAGGGAGTGCAGTAAGAAGTGGCACCAAATACCACAGCCAAGGGCCTGGAGGTACATTCTGGAATTTTCTACCCCAAAGGTAAATAGGGAGGTAAAAGACTTTAAAGGAGGGTAATTATGGCTCATTGGGTAAAGAATCCACCTACAATGCAGGAGACACAGGAGATGTGGGTTTTATCCTTGGGTAGGGAAGATTCCCTGGAGGAGGAAATGGTAACCTACTCCAGTATTCTTGTCTGAAAAATCCTATGGACAGAGGAGCCTGGTGAGCTATAGTCCAAAGAGTCACAAAGAGTGGGATACGACTGAGCGTGCGTGCATGCACACACACACACACACACACACACACACACACACACATATCAGTTATTTATCGTTGGTTATCAAAGATGCAAAAATTGAGAAAACTGAAATAAAAAGTTCTGTTACATCCCTAAATTTGTGTTGGCATTTAAAACACAGATTTAGAATCAAATCTTCCCTGGTGGCTCAAATGGTAAAGAATAACCTACCTGCAATGAGGGAGATCCAAGTTTGATCTCTAGGTCAGGAAGATCCCCTGGACCAGGGCATGGCAACCCACTCCAGTATTCTTGCCTGGAGAATCCCATGGACAGAGGAGCCTGGAGGGCTACATTCCATGGATTTGCAGAGTCTGAAACACATAGCGCACACAACTTTATCCCCCATCTTCAACCATTTTCACTAGAGGCAAAAAAAGAGAAAGGAGTGAAGATTTATCCTTGACTGGGATTCTGCTTATGTAAAAGAATCAGTCAGAGAATTGAGAAACAGCTTTTCAGAGTCAGGTCAAAGGGGGATCGTCTCATGGTAAAACGAAGGGGCCCACTGATGATGAAACCTCACTCTTTCTGGTTCAGGTTTGGCCCTCTCTGCAAACCTTTCTTTTCCATCAACAGAACTGAGAGCCCGCAGTCACAGCGATTGCCTGTCTGTGCCCCCAGTGTGTCAAATGGCAACTGGGAAGCAGACCTGCGAGAATTTCCAAGAGCGGTCTCTCATTTATCACCAGCAGAAAGAAATTTGTGTGTGGGGATGTTGCTACCCTTGAAGCAGCCTTGCGGGCTCTGATTTGGGGCTGGACATGCAGGGGTGAGGTCGAGGGTCACAGCTTCTTGTCATGCAGGAGCCTGTTGTTTCACAGCTGTGGAGAGGAAGTGGCTTCATCTTCTTCCCCAGGCTTTCTCCCTTGGTTGCCTTCTCTTCTCTCTACTTGGTCACATGTTTGATCTTGCAGCCTTTTGAGGACTAGCACTCCCGCTTCTCTTTCCTCTCTTCCAGGCTGTTCACAGCGGTGCATGTATATACAAATCTGGGTTGCTAGGCAATGTTACTGTGAAGTGTTTGTGTGTTATGCGAGTGTGTAATCCATGTGGTCTGTGTGCATGTGCATGGCTATGCATATGTGAGTGTGTGTGTGTGTATTTAGTTGCTCAGTCATGTCAGACTCTTACAACCCCATGGATTGTAGCCCACTAGGCTCCTCTGTCCATGGGCTTCTCCAGGCGAGAATACTGGGGTGGGTTGTCATTTCCTTCTCCAGGGGATCTTCCCGATCCAGGCATAAAACTCTCCTGCACTGGCAGCCAGATTCTTTGCCACTGGGCCACCGGGGAAGCATGGTATTGTCTAGCCACGGCATATGCATAAAGCATTCATTGCATGTATGCACACGTGTGTGACTTGTGTACATATTTGTGTGAGTGATTAAGCATGCTGTGCAAGTGTGTTGTGTGATTTAAGTATGTTTCTTATATGAGATGTGTGATATGCATGTGGGTATTTTGTATGTGTACTTCATGTGTTGTGTTGACTTGTGTTATGGTTTGTATGTGTTTTGTGTGTGAATGTGTGTGGTATAGGCATGCACTTATGTGTGTCATATGTGTTATCTGTAGTGTATGGCTGGTGTTAGATACGTATTGTATTTTTATGCATGTCATGTATTTTACACCTGCTGTGTGTATGTTCCCCATGCTATGCGGGTTGAATGTGTTTTGTGCGTGTGTGAGTCTTATGTGGACTGCCGTGTGTGCCCTGTGTGTCCATGTGTATCATCAGGATCATGGAATTCCTTTCTCATGGTAATCGTCTGTGCAGGGCATGCTCTATAATTTGTCTTTGTTTCTCTTCAACTTTGGGCACCCGATGGGACCACTTTTCTCAAGATATCTCTGAGCAGTGCTGAAGCAAGCATGACTCCTGAGTTAATGAAGGAACCACCTTTCCTCAGTAAATGATGGCAGATTTCTTTTGGTTTATCAACTACTCCACATCCTGAACCTCTCCTTGGAGCCACAATCGTCTCCCAGTTCTCACACATCAATCTTGACTTTCACATGGACTTTCACTCCATCTCTTACTTTCTCTGCATCCTCCTCCAGCCCTTTAACTATCCAGACATGTCCCCCTACCCTGCTCCATCATGAAGCCATGAAAATGGCCTCCTTGTGGTTGACAAAGAGTTAACTGCCACATTTGTTGGGCACTTATCAGTCCTTGTATCTCAAAGATTAAACAATCTCAAGCATTGTCCAGCATTTCATCCTACTTAGGAAATTCTCTCCTCCTCTGAATTCTGCAACAGCTTATTGTCTTGCTAGTCTCCCTTCTTTTCTAGGCACTCCTAATCTTCTCCATCGCACCCACTCTTCAGCCCATTAAAAAAATTCTTTTTGTAATTTATTTATTTTTTAAAATAATTTTATTTGTTTATTTATTTTTTGCTGTGCTGGGTCTTCGTTGCTACACAGGCTTTTCTCTAGTTGTGGCAAGTGGGGTATACTCTCTAGCTGCTGTCAGTGGGCTTCTCATTGGGGTGCCTTCTCTTGTGGAGCAGGGGCTCTAGGCCACGTGGGCTTCAGCAGTCATGCTCTAGAGCACAAGCTCAATAGTTGGGGTGTGTGGGAATAGGTGCTCCACGGAATATGGGATCTTCCCAGGTCAGGGATTGAACCTGCATCTCCTGGCTTGGCAGGCATCTTCTTTACTCCTGAGCCACCAGGGAAGCCCCCAGCCCACTTTTGAAATGTTAGTCCCTAATATGAACTGTGGTGTTGGAGAAGACTCTTGAGAGTCCCTTGGACTGCAAGGAGATCCAACCAGTCCGTCCTAAAGAAGATTAGTCCTGGGTGTTCGTTGGAAGGACTGATGTTGAAGCTGAAACTTCAATACTTTAGCCACCTGATGTGAAGAGCTATTTCATTGGAAAAGACCCTGATTCTGGGAAAGATTGAGGGCAGGAGGAGAAGGGGGCAACAGAGAATGAGATGGTTGGGTGGCATCACTGACTCAATGGACATGGGTTTGCATGGACTCTGGGAGTTGGTGATGGACAGGGAGGCCTGGCGTGCTGTGGTTCATGGGGTCACAAAGAGTCGGACATGACTGAGTGACTGAACTGAACTGAATACATTAACATGATCTCTATATCCGAGTTTAGTCATTATTCTTGGATGATTACATTTACACCGTCAGCCTTGATTCTCTTCTCATGAATGGGACACAGTGTTCTGGCACAGTCAAGACCCTTTCTGGATGCAGACCAGAAGCTCTGGGTGCAGATCAGAAGTTCTGCCTCCCTCCTGGACAGGGACCCCCACATAAATCAGCAGATACTTCCAAGGACTTGCTCGGAGCCTATATCTCCTCTCTCTGTTATCTCTGTCACTGGCATCATTGTACATACAACCACTGGGCCAGAAACCCGAGAGAATTTTTACCTTCTCTTAGGGAAGAGTGATGTTCTCCTAGGAGGGTTATTAGAGGAATAAAATGGGATAAGCAATAAAAATAAATTTAATACACCATCAGGCTTTCATTAGGTATCCAGAAAATATTTATTTCACTTGTCTTAAAAAAAGTACCATGGAAATTCATGGAGTTAGAGATAATTTTCAGATGAGTTTTCAGATATGACTTTAGGAATATGTCATTATAAAATTCGATCTTGTTATGAAAGAAAATTAAGGACAATTATGTGTTATCTGGAATTCATCATCAAATTTACTGAAGAAACACTTTATAGTTAAAATCAATTATTTGTCAGTTATCGATTTATTGCTTCTCATCTCTAGTTCCATGTATCATGATCCTGTATACTATTGTGAATAACAGCCATTATATCTTCTCAAAAAAATTTAAAAATTACAGTATTTAAGTAACAAATAAGAAGGACTATCTGACCACCATTATCTGGGCAATAAAACACTTTTATAATTTCTCCTCTCTTGGATGTTCAGAAATCTATGAGGTTGGAGGACAAGGACTGTTTTCTTAACTTTGTAAACAAGGAAACTTTGCTTCCAGTGGATTTAATGGCTTCCTCCACCTAAATCACATAGCTTGTTAGTGGCAGAGCTTGGACTTCAAGTTTATCCTCCCAGCTCTGTGTACTGTCTGCATAAGTGGTGTTATATTGTCCAACCGGCCAGACTGACAGCTGACCCATAAGTTATGAACCCAGAGCATGGGTCAGTGACTGAACCGGGACAGGCTTCCCTAGTGGCTCAGTAGTAAAGAATCCGCCGGCCAATGCAAAAGATGCAAGAGACGAGGGTTTGATCCCTTGGATTAGGAAATGGCAACGCGCTCCAGTATTCTTGCCTGAAAAATCCTACTAACAGAAGATCCTAGAAGGCTACAGTCTACGGGGCCACAAAGAGTCAGACAAGACTGAGAGACTGAGCAGGCACACACACAGGCATACACAGTCACCATAAGTGTCCTTGGTGAGGCTGAAGTTGATGACAGCTTTTAAGAAAGGAACATGCCTTTGGGAAGAAGCGTGAAGGGGGTTGTGAGCAGGTGGTGTAACAGACAGAAAAGGAAAGATGAAGAAACAGCCTCAGGGATATGTCTGCCAGACTGTGTTGATTATTTTGCCCATCTTTGAGTGCTCATCGAAGAGGGGCTAGAATGTGGTCCGGGGGCCTGAACCACCAATACAACCCTCTACACACACATTTTAAAATTTGTAAGGTGAAAGCATATACACGATCTGTTGCAGATCTTGCAAGCCACTCTGTGACTTTTAGATCATTATAGTATTATTGTTCCCAGTCTACAGGTTAAGAAATTAATATTCAGAGTGGAGAATTTGTTATTGGTCATGTTTCAAGGTCAACTAGCAGAAAGACAATAGAGAGAAATCTAGGGCAAGAGACCTGAAATCTGCTAAACTTGTTTACAGTATTGCAGCTGGTGCTTGTCTTTGTTCTCTCATCTTGGGACACCTGAACCTCTTTCACAAACGTAGATAATGACCATCATACTAACTGTGACATTGTTTGTGAAATCCATATCAACTATATATATGGAAGACCTGAAAAATCCAGTATACAGAACTAGAGAAAGTATTGACGTAAGTTTTCATTTCTGCTGCCTTTCTGCTCCATGAATTTCAGCCTTATCTGAAATGAAAGTGAAAGCTAGTTGCACAGTCTTTGCCATACCGTGGACTGCAGTCTGTCCTGCCCCTCTGTCCGTGGAATTCTTCAGGCAAGTGTACCGGAGTGAGTTGCCATTTCCTTCTCTAGGGGATCTTCCCGAGTGGGGGATCACACCCAGGTCTCCCACACTGCAGGCAGATTCTTTACCAGCTGGACCATAAGGGAAGCCTTTATTTGAAATGGAGGCACCATTTTCCTTCAGCCATCAGTACGTTTTGTCCTCAATTCCTGCATGGGAGGCCCTGGCTAATTCCTAGGCTGTTGTTGGATCAGAAATGACAGAATGTCAGTGTGGGAAGTCAGACCCCATGGGTCAACCTCTTATTTTTGCAGAGGAGGGCACCCAGATTTGCAGTGGTGAAATGCAACTGGCCCAGGGTCACACAGATGGTTAATGGAAAAGCCATTTCTAATAAACCATCTGTTTTTCTTTTCTAGATCTTTACCCTGTCTTTAGGACTTTTCTGTCCACATCACTGTATTTAAACAGAGGGAAAAGAGAAGAAAAAGGATACTCAGACCTCTTGTTTTAAACTCTCAACTTTCTAGTCCAAGTCCAGGTAGGGAGTGGCAGGGAGAAAATACTGGTTAATCACATCACCTCTTGAGAGAGTATGTTAGCTAAGA
>SJYF01000267.1:3390835-3401398 GCA_006410515.1 Procapra przewalskii | reverse complement strand
GCAGTCCATGGGGTCACTGAGTCAGACACGACAGAGCGACTTCACTTTCACTTTTCACTTTCATGCATTGGAGAAGGACATGGCAACCCACTCCAGTGTTCTTGCCTGGAGAATCCCAGGGATGGGGGAGCCTGGTGGGCTGCCGTCTATGGGGTCACACAGAGTCAGACACGACTGAGTGACTTAGTAGCAGCAGCAAAAAGAAAGGCAGAAAATAAGATTATATATTTTTTGAAATTTTGAAGTGAGGCACAGTTTATGAAAATTCAGCTCTTCCACCAGGGATTGAACCTGGGCCTCACTAGTGGAAACACACAGTCCTAACCACTGGACCACTAGGGAATTCCCAAATTATGTATGATATTATTTTATTTATATGAAGTTCTAGAATAAGAAAACTAACTTGCAGCGACAGATGTCAGAGCAGTGGTTATCTCTAGGGGATGAGAACTGACAGAAATATAGTACTAAGAGGGAACTTCCGGGGATAATAAAAATATTCTGTATCATCATTGCAGTGCTGTTTGCACAAACATCTATGTTTGTCAGAACTCATCAAAGTGTACATAAAGTCTGTGCTTTATAAAGTCTGTACATAAATTACGCTTCTATTTTTTAAAAGGTAAGAAAAAAAAAAACAAACGTCTTCCAAGTTTAAGTGCAATTTCCTTATATCACAGCCAAAGTGAGTCTGTGGGTTCAATCTGACTTCAAGATTCATCCATACAGGCAGTCTTCCTTTATCCATGGCTTATTACACAATGTCTCTCCTATGCTATTTTCCCAGAAAGTGAGGAGAAGAAGAAAAGGAGCTTGAGTATGAATGGGCTTTTCTCATCAGCGAAAGGGTTAGTCCAAGCATCTGCCTTTAAAAGGACAGAGAACAACCCCCCTCTCCATCAGATATCCAGGTTCAGAGATGCTTTAAATTGTCCTATAATGGTTTCCTTTGCAACTGGCAACTACCATCTGAAATAGAACTTGGAATCTGAGAAAAAAAGTCTTGGTATATTCCGGTTACTCTTTTACTCTTCCAAAGAACTGCCATATGGAAAAAGCATCTTCCGTTTCAAATAGAATAACAGTTAAGATAATATAGGATTTGAAATAGAGAGAGAAACTGACTTTATCACATACCTTTCTGCTTCCTTGATATTGGTCAGCAAAGTTTATTCTAGCCTCAGTCGTGTGAATTTGTCACATTCAAATAAGGCGTATGATGACTAAGTGTATCTGGATCTGGCTCACAGAAAGCAAATTCTCTACCACATACTTGATAATTTTTCAAATCCTGAGAAAGTAAGTTATCTTATCTCATTGGTATAAAATGATGTCAAATGAATACCAAAAGGGCATAAATAAGTGAAGTCACTCAGTCACGTCTGACTCTTAGTGACCCTGTGGACCGCAGCCTACCAGGCTCCTCTGACCTTGGGATTTTCCAGGCAAGAGTACCGGAGCGGGGTGCCATTGGCTTCTCCGACCAAAAGGGCACAGAGGATAAAAATAACATAAATGAACTCAGTTTCCTGAGTTTGGTGGGTTTTTTCTCTTTGACCTTCAAGCATCAAAGGATGACAGTGATGATGGGTGGTGGTGGTGATGAGCCAGCTTCTGGGAATGCTGGCCACCAAGGAGACTGTGTGTTACAAACTCATCCTCTAGAATTTCACTAATTTAATTTACACACTAATCATCTTGTGGCTGGATCTCTCCACAGTCTTTTGTTCATGCTATTCTATAACATCAAGACTATAATCACTGCCTAATTTACAAATCCATTCAATCTTATCTTCTATAGCTTGGACATGCATTTTCCCCGCCAGTGAAATTTTATTCCTTACCATCACATGATTGATATATGCTGACTTTTATAATAGGAGAATTCTAAAGGGCTTCCCCGGTGGCTCAGATGGTAAAGAATCTGCTTGCAATGCGGGAGACCTGGGTTTGAACCCTGGGTTGGGAAGATTCCCTAGAGGAAGGCATGGCAACCCACTCCAGTATTCTTGCCTGGAGAATCCCCATGGACAGAGGAGCCAGATGGGCTACCATCCATGGAGTCACATGGGCGTCACAAGAGTTGGACATGACTGAGCAGCTAAGCACAGTACAGCACCTGGCATAAAAATAAGCCCCTGATTATAAAAGAACAATTTATTATCTGTATATATCATCATTTTTTTTCTTTTCCAACTCAGTGCCTGTGAAGCCTAAGACATTGTATTTGGCAGATATAAAAGCACACACTCATTAAATAATTCTTGTGAAATTGTATATATGAAACAGACAGGTAGCTATAGATAAGAAAAACTATGAAATCATGAGCAATTTGCTAAAACGGCTATATTATTGGACATGGGTTTGCAAAAATTCAAAAGAAAGCAAAATTGATTAAGAGTGATCATTGAAAAGATAAACTGACCTTGCTCTTCTCTCACTCAAGTCAGAAAATAAACAGAAAGTGTATCTTAGTGGTTTGCAAGTGATTCAGAGCAGGATGCTCAGCTATTAGAAAGCCATCGATTGGGCTGGAGGAAATGAGTTGGCTGCAGCCTGAGATATAAGCCAATGCCCAGGATTGTGAGGTCAGGGAAGGATGCCAAGGTGCCCTGCATTGCTTGGCAGGAGTTCAAACTCTTGCTAAAGGGCTGTTCTTATTCAGAATCCACGTTTTCTAGATGTTGCAAAATTCTTACCTTGATATTCAATGTATTTCATTCAATCTTTTCATCTTTAGAGATTTTTGATATTGGTATAAAACGTTCCTTTGATTACAGTCCCCAAACCCACATTTTTGGGTGAAAATTCATTCACTACTTTTAGACTGACTGGCCTTTTAGATTGATAATCAACTTTGTTCATTGATTCTATTTTCAGAAATATTGCTCACTCTGGAAAATAAGCAAGTTTGCCAAGAGTATTACTCAGAAAAAAAAGTATATTAATGGTTCAAGAATATCAAATCCATTAGCCACTCACCAGTCTGCTTCAAATACGATGTACTGGGAAGGGTCATGGCTAAACGGGAAACCAGCAGCTATCAGTTCTATTCTGGGACTGGCTTCTGGGTGACCTTGAGCAGTTTACTCAATTTTTCTGCAGCTCAGTTTGCTCAGGTTTCAAAAAGTTGAAATGATAATACCAGGATGTTGTGGAGAGTCATCAGATTAGCAAGATGCTTTGGACTCATGAGACACATGCTAATACAGAAATAGAAGATACCCAAGATATGCCTTACAGTAATACATCTTGCATTCTATATACTATATTCGTCTATTTTCTTTCCTCACTTCTGTAAAGCCCCATGAATTATTCCTCCCAGGTACTGCATTGTTCTATTTGAGCTGTTGCTCGGTTACAAATGATGGGATGAAGACATACTCTCCTGAAATCAGTTCACTTCAATTCAACACAATAAAGACTGATGAAGTACTTATAGAAAGTAGGTTGTTAGTTTGATGACAATCCATAATCCCCAAGTATTAAAAGAACCTCCCAGTTTCTGTCTCTTTTTCTGAACCATGAAGAATCCAAAGTTGCTTTACTAACACCATCTCATATTTACCAAGGGATTGCCAGCTGCTAAACACTTTGCTCACGTTATTTCATTTCGTTTTCACAACCCCATGAGGTATTTTATTAATATCCTCATTTTTACATACCAGAACACTGAGTGAGAATCAGCAAAGACTCAGAATCACTCAGATTCTCAGGAGTGTCACTGCCTTTTGACTTAGGGTCTCTCAACTTCTAGCCACTAACTTACTTTCTTAACTTCTAGCCACTAACTTTCCTCGAACTGCTGCTGCTGCTGCTGCTAAGTCACTTCAGTCGTGTCCGACTCTGTGCAACCCCAGAGACGGGAGTCCATCAGGCTCCCCCGTACCTGGGATTCTCCAGGCAAGGACACTGGAGTGGGTTGCCCTTTCCTTCTTCAATGCATGAAAGTGAAAAGTGAAAGTGAAGTCGCTCAGTCGTGTCCGACTCTCAGCGACCCCATGGACTGCAGCTTACCAGGCTCCTCCATCCATAGGATTTTCCAGGCAAGAGTACTAGAGTGGGGTGCCAGCTCCTCGAATTAGTGATTATCAAACATGAGTATGACATGCTTTTGAATATTTCACATGCTTGAAATCCACACGCTCAGGGTTCTTGCTGCTACGGCTTGTTCATTGTACATTAGAGACACATTCAAGGGTTGAAAGTGAGTGGCTTTGCTGTGGCCTCATTTAGGACTGAAGGTCAGAAGAAAGACCATGCAGGAAGCCGAAAGGGGATCCTCCTGTGGCTAGCTAGGTTGGATGAGCAGATAGATACAGCAAACCTTATGACCTTCAGTCACTCTGATTGAAATTTCTATGTGACTAGAAATTGGTAAAAGGCAACTGCGTGTATACACCTGAAGGGCAAGCGTTTCTTTAAATACCACCAGTCAGGATTCAGTTTTTATTCTCAGCAGCCCATGAACTTCTGTGAGAAATTGCATACATAGACACTATGCCTGTGTGCATGCCAAGTCATTTCAGTCACGTCCCAGTCTTTGTGCCCCCGTGGACTGTAGCCAGCCAGGCTCTTCTGTCCATAGAATTATCCAGGTTAAGAATACTAGAGTGTGTGGCCATACCCTCCTCCAGTGACCCTTCCCAACCCAGGGATCGAGCCTGCCTCTCTCATGCCTCCTGCACTGGCAGACAGTTTCTTTACCACTAAAGCTGGTCACTGCAAGTCAGAGTTTTTCAACCTCTGTGCTATTGACATTTTGAGCCAGGTAATTATCTTTTGTGGAGATTCTTCTGTACACTGTGGGGTATTTAGCACTACCTGTGGCCTCTAGCCGCCAGTAGCTGGTAGCATGTCTTTCCTAGTTGTAAAAATAATAATAATAAAAAAAAGTCTTAGACTTTGTGCAATGTTCCCTGAAGGACAAATCACCTTTGCTTGAGAGCCACTGTTTTCTGTTATACTGGCAAACTCAGGGCATTGGGAAGTTCCAGCAGTGGAAGTCCATCTGCTTCATACAGTTTATTACGTGAGGAGGATCCGTAAAGAATCTAGATTTCAATAAGGTGTGCTCTTTACAATGAAGGCATCTATATTCTACTAGAGCAAACATCATATTTGCATACATCACAGTAATATAAAGTATTGATGGTTATAAGAAATGTTCCAATAGCTATGTGGATCCAATGGCAGGTCCCCCTCCTCCCTGGCAGACTGCTAGAGAAGCCACGAATTTGGGGGTTGAAGTAGGAGTACCATACAGGCAAGAAGAGGGAGAAGACTCATCAGAAATAAAGGCTATGACGGGACTTCCCTGGCAGGCCAGTCGTTAAGACTCCAAGCTTCTACTATATGGGGTGCGGGTTTGGTTCTGTTGGGGAGCTAAGACCCCCACATACTGCAGGAAAAAATTTAAACATCAATGAAAAAAAACTTTTAAAAATAAGAAATAAAGATGGAGAGCCACAATTTGGAAAGGAATGAAAGGTGCAGCCTGAGAGTAAAGCAGAGAAAGTGAGTGAAAGTCACGCAGTCGTGTCTGACACTTTCAACCCCACGGACTGCAGCCTGCCAGGCTCCTCTGTCCGTGAGATTTTCCAGGCAAGAGTGCTGGAGTGGGGTGCCATTTCCTACTCCAAAAGCAGAGAAGAGACTCATTTCAGCTCAGGCATTCATAGAGTGGTTTCAGAATTAGAACAGGCTGGGTTCTAACACAATGAAGGTATAAAAAGGTATGTGAGTTAAGTCATTGAGGAGTTTGAAGATGACACAGAGTGGGTAGGAGGTAATTGGTCAGAAGGCGGGTTTACTTGTTTTAAAGCAAAGAAAGAAAAACAGACTCAGTGATGGATTTCCCTTTCTTGCTGGTTCTTCCTTGAGAAATCTCAGAAAGAACGATCTTTTCTCTTAAAGCCTTAAAAAAAGCCAGAGATCTCTTTCAGTGACCTTCCTCAAGCCTGCAGTTGATGCTGTGCTAGGAAACCTTTGTCGACTGCCTCTCTGGGCCAAAGCAACACAAAACACAATGGAACATTGAGATTTACAGCGTTTGCTGATTTCCTTCATGGAAATATCCAGCTCTTCTGCTGTAGCTGGTTCTATTTCATTTATTTTAACATTATGTACTCATTTGCCTGTGCCAAGCAAGCTGTGGCATACTTGCTTTTAGTTATGGCATGTGAGATCTAGTTCCCTGATCAGGGATTGAACCTGGACCCCTGCACTAGGAGCACAGAGTCTTGACCACTGGACTACAAGGTTAATTCCCCCATCAGTTCAGTTCCATTCAGTCACTCAGTCGTGTCTGAGTCTTTTCAACCTCATGGACAGCAGCACGCCAGGCTTCCCTGTCCACCAACTCTTGGAGCTTGCTCAAACTCATGTCCATAGAGTTGCTGATGCCATCCAACTATCTCATCCTCTGTCGTCCCCTTCTCCTCCCACCTCCTTCAATCTTTCCCAGTATCAGGGTCTTTTCAAATGAGTCAGCTTTTCCCATCAGGTGACCAAATTACTGGAGTTCCAGCTTCAGCATCAGTCCTTCCAATGAATATTCAGGACTGATCTCCTTTAGAATGGACTGGTTGGATCTCCTTGCATTCCAAGGGACTCTCAAGCGTCTTCTCCAAAACCACAGTTCAAAAGCATCAATTCTTCGGCACTGAGCTTTCTTCACACTCCAATTCTCACACCCGTACATGACTACTGGAAAAACCATAGCTTTGATTAGATGGACCTTTGTCGGCAAAGTAATGTCTCTTCTTTTTAACATTCTGTCTAGGTTGGTCATAACTCTTCTTCCAAGAGTCATGACTGCCCCCACCATCTGCAGTGATTTTTGGATCCCAAAAAGTAAAATCTGTCACTGTTTCCACTGTTTCCCCATCTATTTGCCATGAAGTGATGGGAGCAGATGCTGTGGTCTTAGCTTTCTGAATGTTGTTTTAAGCCAACTTTTTCACTCTCCTCTTTCACTTTCATCAAGAAGCTTTTTAGTTCTTCTTCCCTTTCTGCCATAATGGTGGTGTCATCTGCATATCTGAGGTTATTGATATTTCTCCCAGCAATCTTGATTCCAGCTTGTGCTTCCTCTAGCCCAGCAGTCCTCATGATGAACTCTGCATATAAGTTAAATAAACAGGGTGACAATATATAGTCTTGACGTACTCCTTTTCCTATTTGGAACCAGTCTGTTGTTCCATGTCCAGTTCTAACTGTTGCTTCCTGACCTACACACAGATTTCTCAGGAGGCAGGTCTGGTGGTCTGGTTTTCCCATCTCTTTAAGAATTAGAATTGAAGTCCCCCATAGCTGACTGGCACCCCACTCCAGAACTCTTGCCTGGAAAATCCCAAGGATGGAGGAGCCTGGTAGGCTGCAGTCCATGGGGTCACTAAGAGTCTAACACGACTGAGCGACTTCACTTTCACTTTTCACTTTCATGCATTGGAGAAGGAAATGGCAACCCTCTCCAGTGTTCTTGCCTGGAGAATCCCAGGGACGGGGGGAGCCTGGTGGGCTGCCGTCTCTAGGGTCGCACAGAGTTGGACACAACTGAAGCGACTTAGCAGCAGCATAGCTTTCTTGAACTATCACCGAGTAGACATTGACAAGGACACTGGGGAGAGATGCTCTCAGCTATAGGCTCTTACTCCCTGGTGTGAGCTGCTTAGTGAGCCAGAGTGGACTGACTACAGCTCACAGCACGGCTTCAGTCCCCGCTAAGTCATGCTTTCAGAAAGCCGTCTTCTCAGTGTGAATGCCTTGACTAAATGTTTTGGGCAGAGGTGATGGACAGGGAGGCCTGGCGTGCTGCGATTCATGGGGTTGCAAAGAGTCGGACACGACTGAGTGACTGAACTGACTGAGCTGAACTAAAGACTTTCAAGTGAAGGACTTATATGGTAAAGAATCTGCCTGTGATACAGGAGTCTTAGATTCTATCCCTGGGTCGAGAAGATCCCTTGGAGGAGGGTGTGGCAACTCTCTGCAGTATTCTTGCCTGGAGAATTCCATGGACAGAGAAGCCTGGGTGGCTACTTTCCATGAGGTTGTAAAGAGTCAGACATGACTAAGTAACTACTCCTCTGAGGTAATAGTTTCATTTTTGTAGGTTTCCACCCATCAGTTCCGTTCAGTCGCTCAGTCGTGTCCACCCATAGCTTAGAATGTGCAGGGATGGTATGCTGAAGTGGCGAAAAGCCAACTTGAAATGTGCGAGATAAGAGGGGTCCACAAAAGATTTAGAAGAACAGAATCAATAAATGGGGAGAAAGAGACCAAAATAAATGGCTCACGTGGGTAGAATTTAACAGTAATTAATTTAACAGTAGCTTCTGCTGTTTGGTTATTGGAGGAGACTTTGATTTCATGCATTTGGACAGAGCAGCAGCTCTGGTTATCTGTGTTGTGCTCATGGAGTAGCTGGGTAATAATGGACTTCCAGCCCTGTTAGCCTTTGGCAGTCCTGACAAGCAGAAGCTGGGATAGAAGCTTGAGAGTGAAATAGGCAGGACGTGTGGCTGGATTCACTCTACGTACAAGTTTTCACATTTAATTCCACTGAAGCTACTTTGTGAGACTGGGGCCTTATAAAAACTCCCAATTTAAGGGAAATGATCTTGGATAAAAACCTTTGTGTGTCCTTGTCATTTGCTTCTTGTTCATTTCAGGGATGCCAGAATTAATTCTTCACACATCAGTGTAATCAGTTTAGGATCCAGGTATGAATTTGCCTGCCAAGCAGGAGATGTGGATTTGATCTCTGGGTTGGGAAGATCCCCTGGAGAAGGGAATGACAACCCACTCCAGTATTCTTGCTTGGGAAATTCCATGGATGGAGGAGACTGGTAGGCTAGAGTCCCTGAGGTTGCAGAGAGTCAGATACAAATTAGGGAATGAGTGTGCAGTATATGTATGGTTTGGCTGACCAGTAAACATTTGGGGGGGATACTTTAAAGATCATATATTTCCCTGTCATCAAAATATGTAGGAAAAAAGTGAATGATGGAGGAAAAAATATACTCTGAGATATACACCTGCACTTTTGTCTTTTTCTTTCTTGTCTTTTTCCCTATTATTTTTCTACTATATCTCTTATTTCCAAGGTATTTAAAACAATGAGATGTGTTTCTAGTTTCCTAGTTCATATCCTCCTTTAGAAAAGAAGTGTTAGTGGGTAGATGCTGATGACAGAAATAAACTCATTAACATACACCCATCTTGCCTTTTATGTCCCTGACTCTGTAAATTAATGGTATGAATATAGGCTGCTGCGGAAAGTCAGAATGTTTAATTCCTTAATTTGAACTCAGGGAAAGTGTGTGGGTTGGAGAGCTCTCTGGGAAAAAGAGTAAACGTTTTGTTTGTTTAATAACTGGATGATGTTGAGTTACCTCATTAAGCCCATGCAGGTTTAATGATGCTTTACTGAGGGCACATTGGATGGTCCCTGCAGAGGGCAAAATTGTTTTTCCTTGAAGGTTTCTAGCACATTTGTAAGCTCTTCTCTAGAACTGCCCCTCTGGTTTTGGCTTTCCCTTGATAGCTCAGGCCTTTCCCTAACCATTTTTATTTTCAGTCTGCCATCATTCTTCTCACACGACTCTCGGTGGATTTTTCTTGCCCGTAATCAGCTCTCCCTGACTCTGAGATTTTTCATCTGTTTACCCCTTAAAGCACCTGTCCCAGTGGCTAACTATAGTGACAGTCTCTGCCAGCTTCAGGACTTTCCAACTACATGATCCTTTCACAAACATTTTCTCAGTCCATCACTGAATTCCCTAGGAAACAAGTAGGAGAGTGTTCTATTGGGAAGGCTGGTACAAGCAGAGAGCCAGGCATTTGGAAGAATGCTGTTTAGTGGTAAAAATTTGAGATTGACACATACACAATGCTATATTTAAAAGATAATCAACTTTCAAAAAAGGCTCTCCTGGTGACTCAGACAGTAAAGAATCTGTCTGCCTTTCAGGAGACGCAGATTTGATCCGTGGGTTGGGAAGATTCCATGGAGAAGGGAATGGTAACCCACTCCAGTATTCTTGCCTGGAGAATTCCATGGACAAAGGAGTCTGGCAATCTCCAGTCTATGATGTTGCAAAGGGTCAGACATGACTGAGTGACTAAGACTGTTACATTTCACCCCGATGTTCATTGCAGGACTATTTACAATAGCCAGGAGGACATGGAAGCAGCCTGAGTTCCTTGACAGATGAATGGATAAAAAAGATGGAATATTAGTCATTAAAAGAAATGAAATTGGGTCATTGGTAAAGCTGTGAATGGTACAGTCAAACCTATTTGCAGGGTAGGAATAGAGACACAGACTTAGGAAGCAGATGAGTGGACACGGAGACGTGAGACGAATTAGGAGATTGGGGTTGACATATGTTCACTACCACGTGTAAAAAGGAAGCTAGTGGGAACCTGCTGTGGGTACTGGGAGTCAGGTTGGTGCTCTGTGGTGACCTGTATGGGTGAGGTGGGAGGGAAAGGAGAGGGTGGGCATACGTATACATATAGCTGATTCACTTTGTCGTATAGCAGAAGATAACACAA
>SJYF01000267.1:3354871-3374450 GCA_006410515.1 Procapra przewalskii | reverse complement strand
TTCTTGCTATTCTTTGGAACTCTGCATTCAGATGCTTATATTTTTCCTTTTCTCCTTTGCTTTTCGCCTCTCTTCTTTTCACAGCTATTTGCAAGGCTTCCCCAGACAGCCATTTTGCTTTTTTGCATTTCTTTTCCATGGGGATGGTCTTGATCCGTCTCCTGTACAATGTCACGAACCTCAGTCCATAGTTCATCAGGCACTCTATCTATCGAATCTAGGCCCTTAAATCTATTTCTCACTTCCAATGTATAATGATAAGGGATTTGATTTAGGTCATACCTGTATGGTCTAGCAGTTTTCCCTACTTTCTTCAATTTAAGTCTGAATTTGGTAATAAGGAGTTCATGATCTGAGCCACAGTCAGCTCCTGGTCTTGTTTTTGTTGAATCCCTGATCGCTACAGCTCTCTATAATACCGGTAAGTGTGCAGACAATAAAAAAATGTTACATGTACCTGCAACTCATAGCTCTTCTTAACCATAAGAAAAGACTCTCAGAGGCTGGATGGTCACAACCATTTCTTGAACTCCTACCATTGCCAGGCATTGGACTTGACATTGCAAAAGTGAAAGTGAAAGTTGCTCAGTCGTGTCAGACTCTTTGTGACCCCATGGACTTTATGGTCCCTGGAATACTCCAGGCCAGACTACTGGAGTGGGTAGCGTTTCCCTTCTCCAGGGTATCTTCCCAACATTGCAAAGGGAAGCACAAAACAGAAATAGATCCTGCCTGCAAGCAGTTTTATTTTTAATTTGTAAGGAAATGGCAACTTACTATTTAGAAGTGCTATGGCAGACAATAAATGCAAAAATAAGACAAACTACAGCTTATATTTGTTTGCATTTTGTCATCCCAGCCACTTTGTGAGGTAGACAAGAACAGGTATGAAGTGCAAGTATTCGACTTTGGAGTCCCCAGTTGGCTCATTTGTGAAATGCAGTCCCTTTTGATATAGTTTCTGACACAGGATTGGAAGTGTTATCATAAGTAGCAGATATTACTCTGTTCCAATGTAATCTCATGTATATATGTGCAAAATTGCTATCATAAAATTAAAAATAAAAGTTATAGTTAAAGTGTTATGAGAGCTGGAGGCAAGTTAAGGGAAGAAGGGATGAAGGAACAATATAAAATGTTAGAGCAGCTTTTCTATTTATGAAGCATTTTATTTACTCCAGTTTTGCAGAGAGAAGGGAAAAGTACAGAGAAATAAGCCATTTTGCTCAGGATTTCATAGCTAGTAAGTGATACATCCAGGAATGAAATTCAAGCCCCTTGAACACTCAAAGCTGGCTTCATCCTACCACATCACATGAGCAGCCATGGAGAAGGGCATTCAGAGGAAGCGGAGGTTTTCCTGGGGCTCAGAGCACACCACAGTATCAGCTCCTAGGACAAAGATTAAATTCCTCTTTTCTTCCTAAATGCATGTCATTGTTCAGATTGATAGCAGGCAGCAGTGAGAATCAAGGGATTAGCTTCATATCATTATGAAAGCTTTGACTACTTTTTTTTTTTTTTTGCTTCTGCTAATATTGCTGATAATTGGATCAGACTCTGGCTAGAATAGAAAATAAAGACAAGTGTCCTAGAAAAGATGTCTTATATTCTGTTGCTAAATATAAATATTAACAAAGGAATAACACTTTTTTCATTTGGAGAATCAGTGCTTGCTGCACAAAAGCTTGAATACAAATCAAAGGAAGGTTTATTTATACACAGAAAATGAATTTGTCCTCAAAAGAGAAGCAGGCAAGTGGTGAGTCTCTGTTCTGCTTTGGGGGTGCTTCTGCCTGCTTTCTTTGTGGGCACGTGGAAGGGCAGAACGTGCGGTGCTCTTGAAGTTGGGTGGGGCTATGAGAATATTTCTGCCAGTGGAATATGTGCAAAGGTGATAAAAGACAAATATTCAGTTACCAATGTGAGACTCTGTGCTGTCATTCTGTGCGGTATATTGGCTGGTAACGATTGAGATGGTGAGCTGACTTCCTTAGGCCAGGTTTCTGAATGATTCTAATGAGAAGAGTCATCACCCACACCCACCCTTCGCTACTGACCGACAGTGACCATGTAGACTGAGTTAGAAAGAAGTAAATGATTATTATCTGTAATATCAAGATTTGGGGGTTATTTCTGCTTGGTACATATCTTAGTCTAGCCAGATTGATACAGGAATAGTCATTGGATACACTCAGTAAAAATGTCAGCATTTCCGCCCCCCCCCCCAACAATCCTCTGTATTATCAACCTTTCTATCACAATTTTTTAAAGTATTTATTTATTTTCTTGGCTGTGTTGAATCTTAGTTCTGGCATGCCAGATCTTTCATTACAGTGCATGAATTTTCTAGTTGTGGTGCGTGGGCTCATTAGTTGCACTATGCCAGTTGATTTGCATCATGATACGTAGGATCTTAATTCATGGACCAGGAATTGAACCTGAACCCCCTGCATTGCAAGGCAGCTTCTTAAATGCTGGGCAACCAGGGCATTCCTGTGCATTCTGCTAAAAGTGTTTCTAGAACTCTAAAACAGCAGTCCTTGTAGCTGAATAGTGCCCCCTCTTTTCTCTTCTTTCCATCATCTCCATGCCTATTTTTAACATAATAGAGTCAGAAACAGAGTAACAAATATGAAGGTATTATTTGTGAATAATTGATTTTGATTGTGGATGAGGATAAAATTTGTGTTCTTCTTGTGTGTGGAAAGCATGCACACGCATGCTTAAATCTGAGCATGAAATCACATGGGCCAAAAGCCACATCCATCAGTGGGATTACTACATAATTTTGACTTTTAAATATTATTTAGGAATTTTGTTTATCCTGGATTTCACCACCCTGGGAAGCATAATAAAGCATAATGTACTTCAGTATTCTTGCTTGGAAAATTACATGGACAGAGGAGCCTTGTGGGCTACAGTCCATGGGGTTGCAAATTATTGGACACAACTGAATGACTGAACATACACAAACACATACACACACTGATGTTATAGTCATCTTTTCAAATGAAAGTAGATGACAAAATGATGGCTTAGATATTTTAAACCAATGGTTTAAAATTGAGAAGAAAATTTGTGCAGCAGCTAAGTAATGTATGACTTTTTGCAACCCCATGTAGCCCTCCAGGCTCCTCTGTCTATGGGATTTCCCAGGCAAGAATACTGAAATGGGTTGCCATTTCCTTCTCCAGGGAATCTTGTCAACCCAGGAACTGAACCCGGGTCTCCTGCATTGGCAGAATGATTCTTTACCACTGAGCTACTAGGGAAGGTCAAGAAGAAAAGTTATAGAAAACAAAATTTCATCTTCAAACACTTCAACTTAAAAAAATCAATACACAAGAAAACCTTGCATTCTTATCAAATATATACATCAGAAACAAAGAGGAAAAAGCTTTGTCTTCGACAACTGCTAAGTGTATAGAAGAAAAATAAATATTAAAAAAACACATCTGTGCATCAACCACTTAGCTATTGACAAACAGAGGTAATAGCCACGTGGAATTGAAAAACTAAGCAGAGAGCCCTTCTGAGAAATGAAATGCTAGGGTAATGACTCACAAGAGAAGCAATTTTTAAAGAGAAATCTTGGCAAACTTCAGGATTGGAAAATAACTTTTCTGAGATCTAGGAGAGCAATATTCAAGACTGATAGAAAAGGAAAATATATAGGTAACCTGCTAAGGTTATCTGTTCAGCACATTTATTTCTAGACAATTTCAGACAGATGATTCTTTGGAATGCACTATCGCATATGTAAATAGCTATTTACTTACACACACACACAGCCAATATACACACACACTCTAATCCTTCCTGACTTGACTTTCATATGTATTATTCTTTGTTTTAAATTTGCATTTATTGCTTAAATACATCTTCTATATCCATTATTAGAAATATCTTTATCATAATTTTTTATTTAATGCATTTCACTTTCTCATTCAATTCTATTTTTCTGTATATGAACTCAAGGTATTTTTGTACATAAAATATACACAAACATACTGTAAAAATATTTACATGCATATTCAGCCTTAAATAATTTATAATAATTTTTGTTTATACCTTGAATGCTTCTTTATATCCTGGCTTATGTTCCCTGAAATTTATCCATTCTATTAAAACCATCTGCAAATGATTGATGTTGAAGATCTTTGTTACAATGAGAATCATTAGAAGAACTGGAACAGCAACTTCCTTTTCTGGACAGTGGCATCTTGAGATTAAAGCAGCTTTTTAAGCAACCCTGCTGTGCTTTTGACTCCCATTGAGTTTTCGAAGACTGAAAACTCACCTTGTGTTTAAATTTCAGTTCTGGTACCCAATTCATAGAATTTAAAAATTTTAAACAAGTGGCTTAAGTCATAAGGATTCAAAAGACGTTGGTTCTCGTAATTGTTATCCCCCTTCTCTTCCTCTTCCTTGTTTATAATTATCTGCCATCTTTTCATCACTGGCTGCTTCATACTATTCATGTTCCCAAAGAGAGAGAGAAATAAAATTCCTTCTTATAGACATCCTCCTTAATCATCTTAGTAAAGCATGACCTGTGTCTAGGGATTCCTTTCTATGGTTTACTATCTTCACAATACTTTTACTAACCTGAAAGCATTTTCTTTTTCAAGAATGTACATGACTATTGTCTACTGACTAGAACTAAGGGTGTGTGAGAGCAAAGACTTTTTAAAATTCTGTCCACTAATCCGGTGCTTAGAAAACTGCCCAATTCTAATAGGACTTCAGCAAATATTTGCTTAATGAGTGAATATTGACTCAAATATTTTTAATTCTACTGTCCATGCTTTCTCTCATAACATTTCATAATTGCAAATTGTAATTCTCCAGGCTAGCTAAGAACTATAGTAGTGCACTGGCATTATCAAAGAAAGAAGGAACAGTTGTGACTGGTGCCTTTTAGGATGACATTTGGAGAATGACCATACTTTTGACTTGAGGAAACCAGTCACGTGAGGATGAGACAATTGATTGTAAACGCCTCTCATGCAGACATCAAGCAGGGGGTAGAAGGGGAAAAGCCAGGATTTCTGACATACCCCTACCCAAACATACGCACATTCTAGATTCGAAGAAAATTGGTAATAACCGAGAAAATGATAAAAACATCAAACAAGTACAAATCAATGACACATATTATAAAATATGTCACGATTTAATTCATCCAGTCTTGTCATTCTGGCATGTTGGTTATATCAGCATTAATACAGATTTTATTTCCTTGGCTCACATATTACTAATCCTATAGCTGCTTTGATAATCCAACAGGGGTATATTGTGGTTCCTTATTCAGTAACTTTGGACTTCTGAATTCTGATATTCAAATAATGATCTTTTACTAAAAATTTTACTTAAATTTTTCTAATTAATGAAATAAAGGAATTAGTATCTTGTATCACCAAAGCTTCTGCCCATTTTATCTATGAATTGTCCCTCTGTTGTCTCTTATCTGGTTAAGAAATACTAGGAAAAAAATGGACAATAATTACTTGTTTCCCAAAGTTAAACATTTGTCAGTACCATGGACAGCATCCAATCACTGCTAAAACCTTTAGTCATATTAGGCCAAATAAACTCACCTGCCCTATCCTTCTTTTCTTTTAGCTCAACTCTATTTTCCTCTAACACAGATTCTAAGTGTGTGTTCTCTCAAACTTGCCTAATTGAAAAAAACACAAAAAATAGTTTAATACCATGTCTTGCCATCTTAATTGCTCTTGTTTAGTTTATTGTTTGTATCCTATACTTATTTCACAGTACCACGTTAGATTTTAAAATGTACAGTTCTTAGCAGGAAAATGCTAAATAAATGGGTACTAACAAAAGTTATTTCAACCAATAGAGAGTATTAATTGTTTAACATGATAAGTTCTAAGCAAAGATGCTAGTAAGAGACAAAGGGAGGGAGATAGGAAAGAGGATAAAAAGAAGGAAATGAAGTGGAGGAGGATGATGGAGAGGAAAAAGAGGAAGGAGGGAACGAGAGAGAGAGGAAGAGAAATAAAATATGCAATCTCCACTGACAGCAGGAACTCTTATGATAAAGGGAAGATGGACATATGTACAATTGTCTATCATATTGGACAGTCTATGATTAATATTATGTTAAAAAGGCAATGAATTTACTATGCTATTAGTGAATATGCATCCTTTACAGTTGTATATAATTTTAAAACACAGATTGCTTTTACATATACTAAAAATTTAATTTAAAAATTTTACAACAGCTCTGTGAAATCAGTATCAGAGATAACACACTTTATTTTAGAAATAAGAGGAAACTGATGTCAGTGAGATCAAATGACTTGTCTCGGTTTTCAGAACTAGCAAATAGGAGATTTGGTCCTCAGATCTAAGTCTTTCTATAATACTTCCCAGTGTATGCCTATTTCTCATTATGCATTCCTTCTGCGGTGTTTCATTCATATTTTAGCTTCAAGCATTTTGCTCATCAGTTTATTATCAACAGTGCCCCCACTCCTCTTCCAAGATTGGGAAAAGAGTATCAGTCTCGGATTGTGAAAGTGTGTGTAATATAACCTTTATAAAAACATAAACTATATTTACTTTTCCAAGACCATATAAGTTCATTAAATAAACTTTTCATTAGTGTCTATAATGTGCAAGGCACTGTGATAAGCACTAAGATTGGTGGGTTGAACAAAACAGAGTCTCTCATCTTTAAGATCGTCCTTAAGATGAGAGATCATCCTTAACATGAATATGATGAAACAAAGAACGTCATTAATCTGCTACTATAGAAATAAGCACAAAGTGTGAATTAGAAAAGACAAAGCGTGAATTATAACTCAGCACAGATGGCACTCTGAATTTGTACAACTCTGAGAATGAGTAACTGCTTGGTTTTGTGTTCAGGAAACTCACTTGTCTCACCCTACTCCTAACTTTGGTGGCAGTGATGCCAATTAGGTAATATTGCCACCTGGAACACAAATGTATATAAAACATCAGCCTAAGTTTTTGAAGCTAGTGGGGGTAATGGATTTCCAGCTGAGTTATTTAAAATCTTAAAGTATGATGCTTAAAGTATGATGCTTAAAGTGCTGCACTCAATATGCCAGCAAATTTGGAAAACTCAACAGTGGCCACAGAACTAGAAATGGTCAGTTTTCATTCCAATCCCAAAGAAAGGCAATGTCAAAGAATGTTCAAACTACCATACCATATAATTGCACTCATTTCACGAGCTAGCAAGGTAATACTCAAAATCCTTCAAACTGGGTTTTAACAGTATGTGAACTCAGAACCGTCAAATGTACAAGCTAGATTTAGAAATGACAGAGAAACTGGAGATCAAATTGCCAAAGTCCATTGGGTCATAGAAAAAGTAAGGGGATTCCAAAAAAAATCTACTTCTGCCTCATTGACTATACTAAAGTGTTGACTATGAGGATCACAATAAACTGTGGAAAATTCTTAAAGAGATGGGACTACCAGACCACCTTACCTGTTTCTTGAGAAATCTGAATGGAGGACAAGAAACAACAGTTAGAACCAGACATGGAACAAAGGACTAGTTCCAAACTGGGAAAAGAGTAAGTCAAGGCTGTAAACTGTCTTCCTGCTTTTTTTAACGTATGTAGAGTACATCATGGCAAAAGTCAGTCTGGATAAATCACAAGCTGAAATCAAGATTGTTGGAAGAAATATCAACAACCTCAGATATGCAGATGATACCACTCTAAGAGAAGAAAGCAAAGAGAAACTAAAGAACCTCATGATAAGAGTGGAAGAGAGTGAAAAGCGGACTTAAAACTCACCATTCAAAAAACTAAGATCATGGCATCCAGTCCCATCACTTCATAGAAAATAGATGGGGAAAAAGTGGTGGCATTTTGTTTTCTTGGACTTCAAAACCATTATGGATGGTTACTGTACCCATGAAATTAAAAGATACTTACTACTTGGAAGAAAAGCTATGACAAACCTAGAGAGCACATTAAAAAGCAGAGACATCACTTTGTCAACAAAGATCCACATAGTAAAAGCTATGTTTTTTCCAGTAGTCATGTATGGATATGAAAGTTGGTCCATTAAAAGAAAAAAGGTAAGGACTGAAGAATTGATGCTTTCAAACTTTGGTGCTGGAGAAGACTTGAGAGTCCATTGGACAGCAAGGAGATCAAAGCAGTCAACTCTAATGGAATCAACACTGAATATCCATTGGAAGGACTGATGCTGAAGCTGGTGCTCCAATATTTGGCCACTTGATATGAAGAGATGACCCACTGGAAAAGACTCTGATGGGAGTCTGGTGGGAGAGACTGAGGGCAGTAGGAGAAGGGGGCAATAGAAGATGAGATGGTTGGATGGCATCACTGACTCAATGAACATGAGTTTGAGCCAACTACAGGAGATGGTGGAGGACAGGGAAGTCTGGCATATTGCTTTCCATGGGGTTGGAAACAAGCAGCTATAGCTTAGCTACTGATGAACAATGAACATAACACATTTTCAAAAAAGTTAGTATAATAAAGAGTAGAAGAAACAATACAACAACTTAAGTTATACATTGATCAGCTTATCGATAATCACAATTTCCTTTTCCCACCATTAAGTCTTGGTTTCACCTATCCTCTGCCAATCCCCTGGATGAAATTTTTTCCTTACAGAGTTATCTCAATATTTATTATAAAATGTATTATCTTTATTGGGTTGTCAAAATTTTATTCACTAAGTCTATTGGCTAGAAGAGTGCTAAAGTAACCCTAATAACTCATCGAGTGCCAAATCAGATTCCTCCTTTTCCCCACTGGGTAGAAAACTTTTAATTTCTTTTTAATTAGTATAATCGAGTCCCTTGTAACAATCACCTTCTTTGTCAGATAGGTAGTGTGGGTAACAGAAAAGACGAGGGTATTTTCTTGGCTTTTAAGCTAATAGAAACTTGCCTGTTCTCCTTGAGGGAAAGATTACTTTCTTAAGGAAAATGATCATTAAGATTCAAAGTCCTGTAAGCGAGTTACAGCGTATGCTATTGAGAAAGCTTTTTTTTGCTTCTACTGGTAGGCTCCTATTTGGCTTGGGCAAAAATGACACCATAGAATGGTTATTGGTTAAGTCACATATTACATCATGTAAGACCACAATCATAGGTGTGTTTCCTTCCAGCTAATACTATAAATAAGCTTTAAATAGGATCATTGGCAGCATTGAATGAGACTATGCACGAGCTCTACAATTCTATTACGCTAGATGTTTATGGGTGAAGGGTTGCATGGTCAGAGAAAAATAATTGCTTAAGCAGAGGCTTTATTTTATTGAATTTGCCATTTAATGAGACTCTTAGTTGGAAAAAATGTGATATGGGACACCAAGGTGTTCAGAATGGTATTCTGTATGTCCATAAGTGGTGGTGCTGGTAGAGCGTGGTAGGCATCAAGTCCCTATGCAGAATAAATTTTCAAATACCTATACCCCTCAAATATAAATGACTACCATCTCCAAGATGGCAGGGATCCAAAGTAATCAACTAGCCATTAGACCACTGGTTACCTCAGGGAATGATGTTTGGCTCAAGTCCATTTCCTATTGTGTGCAATGCACCGACAGATGCAGCCTGTTTTTTAGTTTATAAGTAGGAACGTTATATATAGCAGCTAATGCAAGCTTAATATTGGTTCTTCATCCTGTGGAGTGAGGGTTATTATGGCTCAGATATATACGAATCCCTCAAATTAAATATAACTTAGCTGGAAAGACAGGGCACTAGAACAGATAAGAATGTTAGAGTGGATGAGTTTTAGTGAAGTGATATGTGTATGAACAAATGGGATTTTGGCATATGATATAAATCAGGATTTTTTTTTGTAATGTATATACATTATTCTCCAAAATCACTGCAGATGGTGACTGCAGCCATGAAATTAAGAGACACTTGCTCCTTGGGAGAAAAGTTGTGACCAACCTAGACAGAATATTAAAAAGTAGAGACATTACTTTGCTGACAAAAGTCCATCTAGTCAAAGCTATGGTTTTTCCAGTAGTCATGTATGGATGTGAGAGTTGGACTATAAAGAAAGCTGAATGCTGAAGAATTGATGTTTTTGAACTGTGGTGTTGGAGAAGACTCTTGAGGGTCCCTTGGACTTGCAAGAGATCATCCAACCAATCCATCCTAAGGGAAACCTGAACTGAATATTCATTGGAAGGACTGATGCTGAAGCTGAAACTCCAATACTTTGGCCACCTGATGTGAAGAACTGACTCACTGAAAAAGCCCCTGATGCTGGGAAATATTGAAGGCAGAAGGAGAAGGGGACGACAGAGGATGAGATGGTTATATGGCATCACTGATTCAATGGACATGAGTTTGAGTAAACTCCGGGAGTTGCTGATGGGCAGGGAAGCCTGGTGTGCGGCAGTCCATGGGACAGTCCATGGGGTCTCAAAGAGTCAGCACGACTGAGTGACTGAACTAAATTCATTGTTCTCCAGTTCCAACTATTTAACAGTCCTTTTATTCAGCACTAATCTTGTATAGTATTCCTGACATATACCACATTTAATATGAGTAAAAATCTATTTCTCATGCTCCAGTATATCGCGTTCTGTCTCCCACCTGCTTCAAACAATATATTTCCTTCACTGGAACTTTACAATGAATATTGATATTGTAAGCCTCCTCTTTCACTCACGTGGTTACTTTTTGTTTGAAGTTTTTGATTGTGTAGATGAATTTGGATTTAATTTACTTTATGATAATAGATTTTACTTTACATTAGCTTTCTTGTGTATCTATTTGGGTACAATCAGAAAAAGGAAATCACTCAGTGAGTTGAATGTTGATAAAAATGAAAACTTAAAGTTTCTGTCAAAAGACTCCTAGAATAAATTTAATATCCAAATTATACACAGGGAAAAGACAGGATTTTTATGATAAAAAAGGATTAGTATCAATGTTGTAGAATAAGTAGGAACCCAGTAAAAAAATATTCAAGAGATGCAAAGATGCAATTCACAGAGAGGGAACTGCTAGTTAGTAAATATTTGCAAACTAAAAGGGGGATGGCTATCCTTATTGGCCAATTGATATTCCACCTACACATCATTTAACATCTATTATAATGTAGGATAATATCTTTTTTCTTATTATTGAACTTTATTATTGAAAATGCCAAGGTCACACTGTACATATTTCGTATAGTTGGGCTATTTGAAGTGTAGGGAGTGTAAGTATGCTAGACCCTCAGCTTGGAGGAGTAAGTTATTTCATTGATAGAAGGTAGGGGAGAACAGTTAAGATTTTGCTTAAACCTCCAATACTTTTATTTGTGAACCACATTGTCTGAGAACACGTTCCAAGTATTTGCAATTGGCTGAGGTTTTCCTCCATGGCCTGCTGAGTTCTGAGAAACATGAATCAATAGTCAATTGTTCACAGTAATCAAATTCCACCTGAAAATGTTGTAAAATACAGCTCAACATGAAATGCTTGTAGAACAGAGCCATTTTCAGATTTAATCTTTTTATTACCCACCAAACTGGGAGCACACACACCAACTTTCCTCAGAGCATCAGAAGTCAACATTTTCCTAACCGACTTCACTCACAACAACCAATAGAACAGAATGTCAGGTTCACCCAGTCCCTCGAGCACTAAGATGACTTTTTCTAAGCCTCTGTGGTGGATTTTTCTTTTTAATTAGGAGGAAAATGATCACTACAATGGAATGAACAAAAAACAATTCTCTTCTTCAATAGACTGTGGAGTTCTATATCAAGAATTTCCTTCTGATCCAATTGAAGCTGATGAATGGTATGTCTAATGGGATGATACTTGATTCGCCATGCAACTAGGATAAAAAGCATCTGTTTTTTGAGTTTCACAGGTTACCTAAAAATCAATTGTTTCTATGTGAGAGCCTGTAAAGAGGAGAATTACTTCTAAGTGCAAGCCTGCAGGGGGAAACAGACCATGCGGGTTGGCCACCTAAAAGTAAACCATAAGATTCTTCCTTTCAATTCCCTCATCTTGCAAAAGAAGAGAAACAAACACTGAGGATTCTTAAATTCCTGGACTCGGTGCAGCCCAGAACATAATATCCCTTCCATTTCTTCAACGTGGTAGCAAAGAGTATGCATGTCTGTCATCCTCTGGCCTTTGGAATGACCGCCCATGCTGCCACTTTAAGTCTCACTGCCTGACAAGTGCTCTGCAAAAAGGAAATGCAATTGGCAGATTTGAGGTCATCATTGCTGACTGCTCAGTCTATAGCCCCATCAGCATCTCTCTGTTTGTTAAGTTCTTGCCTTTATCTCACATATATGTTGCTTCATTTTTAATTAAATAAAGCTTTCCGTAGGCTTTGTTTCCTGTTTCTGAAGTCATTATATCCTCCTTTATTTTCATTTTCATCTATTAGGATAGCCTCTTTCTTGCTTGTTACCTAGCACATTGCCTCTCTTTTTAAAATTATTGTTATTTTGTTTTGTATTTTTGCTTATTCATTCCCTACTCCATCTCAGATTTAAGAGTAATCCCATATTTAATGTGATTCCATTATTCAGTAGTGCTTTTGCCTCGACTTTTAATGGCACCTTTTTGCTCACCCTAGGCTGGAAAGGTCATTGCTTTGAGCTTCCTCATCACCCAATATTACCTCCACTGCTGCAAATGTGATGTAATTATTCATGCAGTTACCAACCCCACTTTCCCCTTATACCATGAGCTCCTTAGAGGCAGGGAAAGGATCTGCTTTCTTCACTGTCGCACTGTCTGCAAAGTTCCTGGTATGTACATGTGTGTTCTTTGAATGCACCTGTTAATATATTTACTTGTATGGTGAAATAATCTGGGAGCTATAAGGCCTCCTTCATTTTTCTTGAAGTTGACAACAGAGCTAGGAATACTGTGCTAAAATCTCTTGTTGTCCCTCCTGGGATATGCCCACCTGAGTTTCCCGCATTGGGTGAGGTGAGTTAGGAAAGAGTCCTTACTTACAGTGTTAAGTATTTTGGACTCTGGATTTGGCATGGGTGTATCCCATTGATTTTTGTCAGACTGTGTAGGTATTCTGAGTGTTAGCATCTTAGCAACATGCTGGCTCAGAAGTTAGACAGAAAATCTAAAGGAATCATTAAATCATTTGAGTTAACAAGGGGAACATGAGGTTAAAAGGCAATGAAGATAGAAACTGGAAATGTCATCAGAGGGTAAGAGATTGAAACTGATCAGTGGGAAAGATTTAGTCACATGACTGAGGGATTAATTTGTTTTGTGTATTTTAGGGACTTCCCTGCTGGCTCAGACGGTAAAGAATCTGCCTGCAATACATTGAGATGTGGGTTCAATCCTTGGGTGGGGAAGATCCCCTGGAGAAGGGAATGGCTTCCCACTTCAGAATTGTTGCCTGGAGAATTCCATGGACAGAGGAGTCTGGCGGGCTGCAGTCCATGGGATCATGAACAGAAGGACACAGCAGAGAACCTGAAGTCCTGTAGGTCACATGGAAGGGGTCTTTGAAGCTCTGGAGAGATCTGATAACTACTTTTTCTTTCAACTCTTTAGTTTCAAGGCAGTTCCAATGAGAGATTCCATTAACCCCAGATCTTTGACCTGTTTGTTTTTTAATTCTTTGTTCTGGTCTTTTTTTTTTTTTCCTTCAAGGGCTACTCACCACCCAGGAGAAGAAAACAGAAATGCACGAAGAGATAAAACATGCACTTTGTAACACATTGCCTGTCCTATCCCATAACGTATTTTAGTTCAGTCATGTTTTCATTTATCCTAGGAATAAATTACTGATGTTCCCAGGGGAGTCTTCAGTGTCTCATAGAATTCTTCAAAGACACTGAAGGCCAAGTAAACAGCAATAACCTCAAGAGATAGGATGATGTCTCATGCATCTGGCATAAAAAATCTTGATAAAAATTTTTCTCCTCCTTCCCTGCTCCTTACGCATCTGTCCCAAAACAAATCCCTTGAAGGTCCAGTCACTGAAACCAGTAGACTTTTCCAGACCCTCATCATGACTATTGCCTCTCTGAATTATCATTGAGTCAGCACAGTGCCTGACATACAGTAGGGATTTGATAAGTAGACAGACTCTCTCTTTCCTTTACCTTCACATGAAAACTAAATTAGATCTCTTCTTACTTCTCCAAACATTTCTGTCTTTGTTTCTCCTTCAGATCTGTATATTTATTATGTCTTTAAAGTCCTGTCTTTATCAGTTTTAAAACAGGGCAAAGTCTTGCTTGCCAATCTTATTTTTTTTTTTTAATCCTGGATGAAAGAAAGTGAAAGTGTGAGTCACTCAGTCATGTCTGACTCTTTGTGATCCCATGGACTGGGCCCCACTAGGCTCCTTTGTCCATGGAATTCTCCAGGCAAGAATACTGGAGTGAGTTGCCATTTCCTTCTCAAGGGGATCTTCCTGACCTAGGGATTGAATCTGGGTCTCCTGCAATGCAGACAGATTCTTACTGTCTTAGCCATCAGGAAAGCCTAAAAAATCCTGAACAAGAGCACTATATTTCCAAGCTTTCGTTGAAATTTGTTTGGGGATTGACATACAACTAGATTCTGGCTTATAAGACTATGTGTGAAAGTTATGTAAGTTTCTTTCAGTCCTATCTACAAAATTCTGGCTTGAACATCCTCTTTCTCTCTTCTTTTTTCCCAAGAATGAGCATATAAAACAAGTGTTAAAAATGGTAACACATGGAAAGAGCCTAAATCCCTGAGTCTCTTCCTGGAAAACAGTCACCCAGAGTTAGAGTTCAAAAAAAGTTGGCTGTAACTTGTATAACGAATACTTTTTTACAGTGTTAAGCTATTGAAAACTAAGATCATGGCATCTAGTCTCATCACTTCAGAGGAACTAGAAAGGGAAAAATGGAAGAAGTAACAGACTTTATTTTCTTGGGCTCCAAAATCATGGTAGACGATGAATGCAGCTGTGAAATTAAAAGACACTTGCTCCTTGAAAGGAAAGCTATGACAAACTTAGCATATTAAAAAGCAGAGACATCATTTTGCCAACAAAGATTTGTATAGTCAAAGGTATAATTTTTTTTAGTAGCCATGTATGGATGTGAGAGTTGGTCCATTAAGAAAGCTGAGCACTGAAGAACTGATGCTTTCAAATTGTGGTGGTGGAGGAGACTCTTGAGAGTCCATTGGACTATAAGGAGATCAAAGCAGTCAATTCTAAAGGAAATCATCTCTGAATACTCACTGGCAGGACAGATGCTGAAGCTGAAGTTCTACTACTTAGACCACTTCATGCAAAGAGCTGACTCATTGGAAAACACCCTGATGCTGGGAAAGATTGAAAGCAAAAGGAGAAAGTGGTGGCAGGTAAAGAGATGGTTAGATAATGTCACTGACTCAATGGACTCCAGGAAATAGTGAAGGATGGAGGAACCTGGCATACTGCAGTCCGTGGGATCCCAAAGAGTCAGACATAGTGACTGAAGAATAATAACAACAAGCTGTTGAAATATGGGGGTTGTTTGTTAATCCTTAGTAGTTAATTACTTTGAGCTTAGACGAATTACTTCCTTCTGAACCTAATTTTTAAAAATAAATGTCAGAAGAAGTCATATAAATCCTACAAGCTTTGTTGTAGTAAGAATTTAGAAAGAAAACACATGTAACAGGCTAGTGTGATGTATTTCAAGCACCAATACTATTAGCCATTGCTGCTTCATATTCAGTGGGCAAAGGTGCCAATTCTTTCTAACATCCACTATGAGCTATCCATTGCTTCACATCCTTCCTGGGTTTGTTTAATGATTCCTCACTGTGACCCTAGGAGATGAACATTTCTGTCCCAATTTTGCCAAACAAGAACACCAACATTGTGAGAAGTTAAGTAACTTGCCACAGTGACATAGCCAGAAAGTGTTGCAGTCCAGATTCAATCCAAGTCGAGGTTTATGTCTCTGGTTCCAAACTCCTACCCTTAATGTGATATTCATAAGCGATGGTTATCACTGTGGAGATTTTCCTTGGCTTTTGTCTACTTCTACATGCTCTACATGCTGACTTTCTAGTGGTGAATTCAATTATCACGTCAACAAGCTACCTGGGCTCTTTGTTTGATGCCTGCAAGAAATGCAAGTTCCTTCCTCAAAGCCAGATGTCAGTAGATTGCTTTTCCTGTGCGTGGCAAGAGGACCCAACTTGGTTCAGCTAGAGGATGAGCGTGTGTAGAGGGTGGAGGCTGCAGGGAAGCCAGAAGTAGGCTGTAGGGAGTAGAAAGAATGGAGAATAGAAAATGAAGTGGGAAGAAGAGTGAATAAACACGTTTCCACATGCTCTTCACTTTCCTTGTAATGACCTCCCGCCCCTCCACCTCCAATCTGCCCGCATACTTACCCACCATCCTCTCTCAAACATGGAACCACAGATCATGGGCCTCCTTAGAATGAATGGCCTGAAGTCTTTCCTCCTTCAGTGAACTTAGAGGAATTGCTGCATGGTTTCCTATCTCCTGGGTCCGGAGCACACCCCATCATCACATTTTTTCAATTTTATTTATAGTTACGAGTTGATTCATCTCTCTCCCCCACTAGACAGTAGATTTCAGATTTCTAGTCAGTGTTTAGTAACTATTGAATCCTGGTACATGAGTGGATAGCTTCTTGGGAAACACAGAAAGACACACAGACCTCTTAGAAAAGGATTCCCATTTTCTGGCCCCTGTTCTGCTCTTGTGTGGGTAGAGATCCCGTTCCATCTCTCCAGTTTCAGCTTCTCATTCGGTAGAAGAAGAGGCTCGTATGTTCTCTGTGCTTTCTCTTCTAATCAGGCATCACATGCTTTTATGCAAATCCAAGAATGTTATTAAAATGCAAGATGTGGGCTCAGAGTCACGCATTCAAAGAGCCTGTATTCTCAAGTTTCCACCACAAGCTAGAGGCAGCGCTGGCAACGGCATCCGCGTCTCCACACCCTCAGGCTGAGCCACTTCCCTCTCCGGCACTCAGCCTCTCGCTTGCTTGCTTGATTCAGCAACATTTTAAAATATGAGATTAAATTCTTGAAGTTTTAAGATAATTATTCTAAACATTGAAATATAGCTCAAGCTCTAGAGCAGTACACTTACATCATAAATTAGCCTGTAATTTTCTCATTTATTAATATTTGTTTGTATTTATTTGTTAGGTGCTCTTTAAATGTTAGGTGTGAAACTAGCAGCAGGGAATACAGAAAAGAAAAACATAGATAAAGTCTTCATGTCCCTACTTTGAAGGAGCTTAGAGTAGGAGGGTTGTTGTTCTGTTTATAAGTAGTGTCTGACTCTTTGTGACCCCATGGACTACAGCATACCAGGTACCCCATCTTTCACTTTCTTTTGGAATTCACTCAAATTCGTGTCCATTGAGTAGGTGATGCTATCTAACTCTCTCATCCTCTGCTGCCCCCTTCTCCTTTTGCTTTCAGTCTTTCCCAGCATCGGGATCTTTTCCAATGAGTTGGTTCTTCACATCACGTGGCCAAAGTATTGGAGTTTCAGCTTCAGCATCAGTCCTTCCAATGACTATTCAGGGTTCATTTCCTTTAGGATTGACTGGTTTGATCTCCTTGCAGTTAAGGGACTCTCAAGAATCATCTCCAGCACCACAATTTGAAAGCATCAGTTCTTTAGTGCTCAGCCTTCTCTATGGTCCAACTCTCACATCCATACACAACTACTGGAAAAAACCATAGCTTTGACTAGACGGACCTTTGTCGGGTTGTGAAGCTTACAAAAACCAGTGACATTCATAAGGACACTCTCTGAGGCAAGTATTATTCTAGAGGTTACAGGGGAGAAGTGGGAGCTGAAGCTAACACAGAAACAAAGCAAGCCTCTGTGAGAAGTCAGCTAGAATAAGCAAGAATGGGGATTGACTGCCATCAGGCTTTATGGCTAAAACTAAGAAGTTACCAAAATGAATCATTCTTGTTTAGAAGAATGCTCTAAAGATATAAACTTTGCTCAACCTTTTTCCCTTTGAAAGTCCAGAATCAACTGAGCCATGCACAGAGGGAGGAAAATATCAACTTTAGTGTCGGTGAAGGTGGATTCGAGAATGTGGCTTTGATCTGCAATCCAAATCAGGCTTTACACTCCTTTTCCCTAAGTTTCAACTTTGGGACCCACACGTTTTCATGTGGGTTGTATAAAAGTCATGACCTGCTCACCTCCATGAAACTGAGAGCCTGAAAATGGGTGCAGAAGTGAGCTGACTGATTTGCCAGGGTCTTTAATCAGCTGTGCATCTCATGTGGATAAAATGATGGAGAAAAGAAAGCCTCTTTTCTGCTGGCTCATGAGGCAAACAGAGATCCCCGAAGGCGCTACAGCAGACATTCTTGACTCTCTGCCTCAGTCGTGGAAGTAAGACAGATCCATACTTCTACAGAGAGCACTCAGTGAGAGGTAGAAAGAAGGAAGAATCTATCTACTTGCTACACGCGAGGGCCCATGCTTCTTCCAGCTGTATGGAAGGAATACAGAAAGATGGAAGAAAGCTGCCCAAGCAGATATCACATAATCTGAGGATCTTTAAATCTTTATTTAATATTTCAATAATCAAAGCTTTCATTTATCAGACAAAATATTCTGGCCTCAGGTCTAAGTTCTTTAGGTAAATAACCTCATGCAACTTGAATAGCTACTTTATAAATTAGCTACTATTACTGTAGTCAATTCTAGTCCCAAAGAAAGGCAATGCCAAAGAATGCTCAAACTACTGCACAATTGCACTCATCTCACATGATAGTGATATAATGCTCAAAATTCTCCAAGCCAGGCATCAGTGTGAACCGTGAACTTCCTGATGTTCAAGCTGATTTTAGAAAAGGCAGAGGAACCAGAGATCAAATTGCCAACATCCGCTGGATCATGGAGAAAACAAGGGATTTCCAGAAAAACATCTATTTCTGCATATTGACTATGCCAAAGCCTTTGACTGTGTGGATCACAATAAACTGTGGAAAATTCTGAAAGAGATGGGAATACCAGACCACCTGACCTGCCTCTTGAGAAATCTGTATGCAGGTCAGGAAGCAACAGTTAGAACTAGACATGGAAAAACAGACTGGTTCCAAATAGGAAAAGGAATACGTCAAGACTGTACATTGTCACCCTGCTTATTTAACTTATATGTAGAGTACATCATGGGAAACGCTGGGCTGGATGAAACACAAGCTGGAATCAAGATTGCCGGGAGAAATATGAATAACCTTAGATATGCAGATGACACCACCCTTATGGCAGAAAGTGAAGAGGAACTAAAAATGCTCTTGATGAAAGTGAAAGAGGAGAGTGAAAAGGATGGCTTAAAGCTCAACATTCAGAAAATGAAGATCATGGCATCTGCTCCCATCACTTCATGGGAAATAGATGGGGAAACAGTGGAAACAGTGTCAGACTTTATTTTTTTGGACTCCAAAATCATTGCAGATGGTGACTGCAGCCATGAAATTAAAAGACGCTTACTCCTTGGAAGAAAAGTTATGACCAACCTAGGTAACATATTCAAAAGCAGAGACATTACTTTGCTGACTAAGGTCTGTCTAGTCAAGGCTATGGTT
>SJYF01000267.1:3341979-3354037 GCA_006410515.1 Procapra przewalskii | reverse complement strand
CCCACCCTGGGAGGCCCATCATGTTATACATTATATCGTATCAAGTTGTGTGTGCTGTAGACTGAATTATGTTGCCCCAGATTCACACATTTAAGACCTACCCCACAGCATAATAACATTTGGAGATGGAGTCTTTTGGGAGGTAAATAGATTTAGAAATAGAAATAATAGATTCAGATAGGTAATGAAATGGTACCCTCATGATGGGATTAGTGGTGTTATAAGAAAAGACACCAGAGAGCTTGCTCTCTCCATGTGAGGACACAGCAAAGGACAACATCTGTAAACTGGAAAGAGAGCCTTACCAGAACCCAAACATGCTGATGCCTTAATCTTGGACTTTCAGCCTCCAAAACTGAGGTAAAATAAGCTTCTGTTATTTAAGTCACTCAGTCTACATTTTGTTGTGGGAGATCATGCAGACTAAAAAAAAAATATGTACCATATAATACCACATATAACATAATTACATGTGATGTGCCATATAAAAATTATGTTATCTTTATTTTTTGTTACCCTATTCCTTTTCTGTCCACCTGCTTTTTTATTTCTCCCCAGAAGCTTGCATATTACCTAGCACATAGTAGACATATTGGAGAAGGAAATGGCAACCCACTCCAGTGCTCTTGCCTGGAGAATCCCAGGAACGGGGGAGCCTGGTGGGCTGCCATCTATGGGGTCCCACAGAGCTGGACAGGACTGAAGCGACTTAGCAGCAGCAGTAGGCATATAGTAATAATTGGTGGATACATAAAAAAATAAATGAATCTAGTCCTGGCCTCTCTGAATAAAGCACCACTGTTAGTGAATGGGTTCTCCAACTTGACTCCACTCTGCTTGATCACTGTCTGTAGGGAGCCTTCCTTCCGGCAGGGTTCAACACACTGGCTTCTCAATTCAAGCAATGCATTTAGTCCGTGAGTATTTCCTAAACTCAATCCCAGGTCTGCAAGTATTTCTCCCAAGGATCTTGGGCAAGTCATTTTCCTCCTTGAATTTCGGCTACTGTGTCCAGATGGAGTGTAATTTGGGACCCCATAAAAATCACCATCCAAGACAAAATGAAAATTGCAAAGGGGAGGATGCATCAGGAAACCTTTCAAGTCAGTAATTCATCCTGGAAAAAAGTGATGATTCTCCATGTCCAGAGCTGTGGGCCATGGGGGCAGAGAAGGCTGCTGCCTTTTCTCCGGCTGCTGAGCTCCAAGTCTGGGAAACGTGTCAAACCCAGAGCTATGCTTTGCAGTCTCTTTCAAAGGCGCTGCTCATATAGAGGTGCTGTGGATCGATCTGTGGTCCTGAAGTGCTTGCACCCTTCCCGGAGGGGGCTGTGTCCCTGAATATTTAACAAGGAAAGTAACAGTCTTAAACGGGAGGGTGGAATTGAGTTGGGTGATTGGGGCAGCCGCAGCCTGGATTATAAAACTGAAAAGAGAAGATCGACATTTTTTATTGATTTGGGGCCTATTTTTTCTTACTTTATTTGCTGCTTTAAAATCTATGTACTTTGCTCCTAGCAGCTTCCTGTCTGGATAATAGAAAAACACTTTCTGTAAGTGGTTAACTTGACAGGTTTTCATTTGTGCCTGGGCTGCCAAGAGCCACTTATGACTCTTATCCTGCACGTTTACAATCCTCTGTATATCCTGGATTCATTTATTCATCCATCCATCCATTCATTCAACTTTGGTTGATCTTATCATGTGCATGAAAAAAAAAAATACTGTTTGCCAAAAATAAATAAAAGTTAAAACATTTCTGCTCGGAAGAAGCTCCCATAAAGCAAGACACATTGACAATACGCTGTGTGATGTGTTTGAATGTGGTGTGCCGAGCTTCTAGAAATAATAGACATAACTCCACCTGGCTTGGCTGTCAAAGAAGCCATTTCGAAATATATGTCTCCGGATTGATCTCCACTCTTTATCTCAGCACTCGATAGTCAAATAGGTTAATCACTGAATAAATCGGTGGTTCTGTTTTCCAAACTGAATTGGTTAGACTAGGTTTTCACAGGTTCCCCAGCATCCATACAAGGTGAAACTGCACGAGGAACTAAGAGAGACAGCAATTTAGTTCCAGCAACTGTACCAGTGTCACAGAGAACTGGGCATCATTATTCAGAATGCAACTGACATTCTAATAGTTTAATAAACCTGTAATTTAGTTCCCCCATTTCTGCTTCTTGTTACCTGTTGCTTCTCTCTAGTATGCCAGCATTTCCACCACTCAAGACTTCTGTTTACTGTCTTTCTTTAGATATTTCTCTACAACTTCCTATTTTTACCGTTAAAATAAGCAGATGATGTAGTTCCTAGTCTTAGGTTCATCAGTCTTCCCTGGGTTGTGATGAGAAAAGAATTGCTGCCCAGGCATCTTATTTTTTAAATTAATTTATTTGTTTTAATTGGAGGCTAATTAGTTTACAATATTGTAGTGGTTTTTGCCATACATTGGCATGAATCAGCCATGGGTGTACAAATGTATGACAATGCTGTTTACACCCAGAGTAAAGACATTTAGATAAGGACCCAAGCTTTGGATCCCTGCCCTAAGTTTCTGCTTTTGGACTCCTGGGTCACCTTTTAAAGTTACCACATAAGAGCTGAGCCTGTGAAAAGTGAGTGACCTCTGCCCAATCACTTTATAAGTAACAGGGCCTTTCTATTTTGCTTTCTGTCTCATTGCTTTCTCTTGAGTTAGGACTGACCTTCCTCTGGCTCACTGCACCCCACACTCCCAACTGTGGTATCTGTAAGTAATAAATCTTGTGACTTTACTTCCTTCCCATGAGTGTGCCCGCTACATGCTAAGTTGCTTCAGTTGTGTCCTATTCTTTCGAGATGCTATGGACCATAGCCGACCAGGCTCCTCTGATCATGGACTCTCCAGGCAAGAATTCTGGAGTAGGTTATCATGCTGTCCTCCAAGGGATCTTTCCAACCCAGGGGTCAAACCCACATCTCTTATGTCTCCTGCATTGCACTGGCAGGCAGTTTCTTTACCACTAGAGACACACACCTTTTATCAAAGTGGGCCCAGAGTTTTCATTTTCCCAAAGCTAAAGGAGCTTCCTGCCAAGCCTGTGAGGGTGCTTGTGCCTCTTCATTCAGCAGGTCTTAATTGGCATATCCTTAATTTAACACACCAGCTACAGGGCCAAGGAACACATGGGTTTGGACTAATTTGAATAAGAGCCTTATTTCAGCTATCTCCCATGCAATTCATCACAGTCACTCAGATGGTCCTGTTGAAAGTGTTACAGAGAAACAAAGCTAACTTGAAGACTACAGTGGAGCAGATTGGCCAATGACGTGACCAGATCTGTCCTTGCTCATTATGAGTCCATTGTCAGCACCTAGTCTCAGCCCCACTAAATCAAAAATTCTTCCTCCTGACTTGCCTCTGTTCAGATTTTAGGTTAGAACTTCTAAGCAAACTAAAACATATTCTTGGTGCTGCTTATGTCAACAACTATTCTGGGTTCATTTTGGGGGAAATAGTATTCAGTAGAAATAAAAATTTTTAAAAAGAAATTGTGGCTGGGTGGGATATTTATATATTCAAGCTGAATTTCAAATATTAGAGAAGCAACTCTTTAGAGAACTGTCAAGAGGATATCTGGAGCTCTTTACCTTTGAAGCCCAGATATGAGGGCTTTTGTTGAAATAGTAGCTACTTTGCTATGTGAGTAGTTAAAGATCAATCTGTAATCAATATATACCGATAGAGTTGCAGTTTCTAGGTCATTGAAAGTGAAAGTGAAATCGTTAGTCGCTCAGTCCTGTCCAACGCTTGGTGACTCCATGGACTTCAGCCTGTCAGACTCCTCCGTCCAAGGAATTCTCCAGGCAAGAATACTGGAACGGGTGGCTATTCCCTTTTCCAGGGGTTCTTCCTGACCCAGCGATTGAACCTGGGTCTCCCATATTGTGGGCAGATTCTTTACCACCTGAGCCACCAGGGAAAAATCAATATGAAATTGATATGGGTTAGTCGCTCAGTTGTGTCTGACTCTTTGCGGTCCCATGGACTGTAGCCTGCCAGGTTCCTCTGTCCGTGGGATTCTCCTGGCAAAAATACTGGAGTGGGTTGCCATTCCCTTCTCCAGGCTGTAATTGATATATGCCAATAGCAATGTAGCTTCCAGGTCAGTAGGACAGCTGAAACTCCACTTGCCGAGGGCTTTCTTTGTGTTGTCGTGGTCCACTGCTCTCTTCTTCGGAGGAGGGGACAAGGGTTCATTTTTTTCTATGAATTCTTGTATTAAGGACACTTAATTCTTTCTTTTTTGTGTGTGTGCAGAAATCTCCAAGTGTTCTATTATTGAAACGTTCTCTCTAACCATTCCTGTCCCAGCTGCCCCTAGGACATATGAGCTTCTGGTTTTACTTACTTTTCTGACAATGGTGCTTTTTCTCACTTGATCTCTGGTGGCTCTCTGGTCTCTGCCTTGATCTTGTGAAGGCAGGAGAATTTCAAGTCCATTTCGGAAAAGAGTCGTATCCTCGTTGGAGTGCCTGTTGCAACAAGGATTTCATTTACCTTTGTAATACTATTAAATACTTGGGCTATAGAAGACCTGGAGTTTTGTCTACTGTAGACTCGGACTAGAGAGACTAGAGAAGAACCAGGGAGGGCTTTGCACCTAAGAAGCTGTTCAAGTTTCAACATTCAAAAGTCAGTTTGGAAGAGTTTGGTTGACCAACAGTGAAGGCATTTCTCCTCTTGTCTTGTCAACTGAGCCAGTGCCTAAATGCTCAGACTTCCCACCTTCTAGTGAGGCAGTTTGATAGTGTGTTTCATGTGACAGCCCAGGGGAGAACTGAACTCAATTTTCCACAACAATTAGGATTTTAAGGAAATTAATTTTAGGGAAGAATATTTAAAATAATACACATGTGCCTTATCTTTGCAACTTATGTGATCACGATTTTTTTAAGATTAGCTGTTCCAAAGTCTTTATATATTTATGACTCATTTAGAAGCCTTTGTAAAGTATGTACTAATATTCTTAATTAAAAATTAGGAAACTAAAGTTCAGAGAGGTTAGCTAATTTATTCAGTATAAAACCTGCTGGTAGTATGGGGGCCGGGATTTTCATTCAGCTTTGTTAAAAACACAGATGTTACATGCTTTTAGCTACAAAGTGGTACATTGCTGCATTTCTGGGCTAAAAGTGGTTAAAGATCTAAATTAAATTCTTAATTCAGCAGTTGATTTAAGAGTCTCAGTTTTATCCCATTCATTAGCAGACATCTTATTTTCTCAGCGTTCCAGTGCTTATGCTAGAGAAAAGATTTATATCTCATAAATCACTGCTTCTTGTTTTTTCACCATTCGTCTTAAGTTCTAAAGGGGCAAAATGATGGAAAATAAAAAAAGAAAAATAGGGAAAAAACAAAAAGAGAAAGATAAAATCAAGTCTTTTAACAGTGTCAAATCTCAAAGCCGTCTTGAAGATGAATGGCTTACCGAAGCCTTCCCAGGTAGCTGAATGGTAAAGAATCTGCCTGCCGATGCGGCAGTCCCAGGTTGGATCTCTGGGTCAGGAAGATCCCCTGGAGAAGGAAACGGCAACTCATTCCAGTATTCTTGCCTGGCGAATTCCATGAACAGAGGAGCTTGGTGGGCTACACTCCATGATGTCGCAAAGAGTCAGACAACTGAGCACGCACACACGCAGCATACCAAGAGGATACAGTTAATCTTGAACTTAAGCCCCTGGATGGGTTTTTCACTTGTTTGTTGTACTTATCTGAGTTTGGTCTGACACCATCAGACAGTTTTGAAATCTATGTTCATATACTGGCATTAATCATGAGTGCCCTACTTTTTGTCCCCAAAGTAAAAGTATTAGTCAGTCAGTCATGTTCGACTCTTTTGATCCCATGGACTGCAGCCCACCAGGCTCCTCCGTCTATGAAATTCCCCAAGCAAGACTACTGGAGTGGGTTGCTGTGTCCTTGTCCAGGGAACCTTCCTGACCCCAGGTCCTGAAGCTGGGTCTCCTGCACCACAAGCAGATTCTTTACTGTCTGAGCCACCAGGGAAGCCCCACATTTTATTCTAGAGTAATGCTAAACAAATGAAAAAAAAGTTAACCCAATAAACAGGGACCCCACCATAGAAGAATAGGAATTGATCAAAGAGGGAGAAGGTAAGAGGGACACTGAATCAGAGTGAGAGTGTACCGCAACTTACATGGCCAAGAGTGAATACAGACAGAAAGGAGTGATGAATTCAGGGCACGCTTGCAATCCACTGAAACATAGAAGTCTTACGATATATATGAGAACATTAATATATATATATGAACATTGTATATGTTTACCTTATCTCAGAACCTGGCATTCTGCTTGGCTCAAGATAGCAATGATTTACTGAATCATTTTGAGTGTATTAATATAAATCATATATGTTTTGGGGGCTCTGTGACTTTTATTTTCAAGAAAGATTGTTAATAAAGTCCTGAATAATTAAGAGTTGATTGCACCTACATTTCTCTGACACTCATCTTCTTTTTATCATATGTTTGCTTTTTGATTTCTGGAACAAAAGTTATTTCTGCTGTGCGTGTTGCCTAAAGAACTTCACTCTTTCTACAATAAATGAAAGAAGTCCCAGAGATACCAGAAGAAAGACGAAAAGGCATTTACTCCACAAACTAATCTGGAAACCTGTAACTTGCTTGATTTAAAAAGTAGATTTCAAAATGAGGCATTTTCCAGGACTAAAATTTTCGCAAGAACCTCTCAAGTAATGTTCCATTTTGATATGCATGATCTCATTTGATGAAATATGAAGAGCTGAAATTATGACCTACATTTTAAAGATGAAGAAACCGGTTCACCAAGAGGTAAAGCTGTTTGTGCAAGCGAGAGATCAGGGCAGAAATCAAACGGAGCGCTGGGCTCTCTAGGGCACGGGGTAGCCACTGCTTATCAAAGCTCTTTCTCATTTCCCATTGAGGCCAGGTGGTTTCTCCATTAAACCTCAATTCAAAAAAAGGGCACAAAATTTCAGAAATTCAGACCGTCTTGTTACCTCCAGAAGACAGCGATATCTATTTGTGAAAAATAAAATGTAGGCCAAAGGGTCGATTTTAGCCTCCAGTTTGAGTTTAACATTTCTTAAAATATATATTTGATGCTGTGAATCTGGGCAAGGAAAAAGTATTCAAAGCTACTCTGTGAACTTTTGATACTATTTCTGTTCTGATTTTGAATTGTGTTTTCCCTGTTGCTGTTTTTCAGTCCGTAAGTCATGTCCAACCTTCGTGACCCCATGGACAGGCCAGGCTCCTGTGTCAACGGGTTTTCTAGCCAGAATGCTGGAGTGGGTTGCCATTTCCTTCCACAGTTCTTGTGCGTCCTGCATTGGCAGGCAGATTCTTTACCACTAAGCCACCTGGGAAGCCTATGTGTTTTCTTTAGCCACCTTTAAAATGTGTTGAACTAAAGTGAAGTAATTACATTTTTAGAATGCTCTATTTGCTTATTCAACAAAAAATTATCATGCACCAACTGAAGCCTGGATATAGTTTTTGATGATACATATAGAAAGAGAAATAAAATTTCTTGACTTAGTGAAAATGTGTGAAAGTACTATTTAAAATAACTGGCATTTATTTAATACTACATACTCATTTCAGCTTTAATTATTCATTTATATTAACCCACTTAGGTCTTTATAGTTCTATGCAGTAGGTATTATAATTATCTTCATTTTATACATAAAAAGTGGGGTGCAAAGAGGTTAAGTGACTTTCCAAAAATTCATTCTGCCAATAAGTTAGAGAGTTGGAATCCAAACCAAGGCAGTCTTGTTCCTAAGTCTTTGTTTAACTGCTATAAAATATTGATTAGCACACTGTAAAAGTGTGAACACATTATTCCGTATGAGTGACATTTGAGTACAACTAACTGGGGAAGCCTCGGTAACTAATACAGCAGAGATATTCTCAACATTCATTTTTTCCTTCTCTTTAATAGCACAAAACAGATGCTTGCCAGTTACCAAACTGTTTCTCTCTCATTCTCTTCTTGCATATCTCACTCCCGTTTCCCAGACCTTATCTTCATTACTTCAATAAAAGGACAATTCTTCTGTTACTTTCATAGCACAATTGCATGTTTGGGATCAAGATGTGGAGTTCTGATTATTTACCAAAGGAGGTTGCTGTACTCACGGTGTGTGCTTAGGCCAAGGATCTTCCCAGGCTACGCTCGCGGTAAAGCACCTGCCTGCCGGTGCAGGAGACCTAAGAGACTAGAATTCGATCCTTGGGTCAGGAAGCTCCTCTGGAGGAAGGCATGGCAACCCACTCCAGTGTTCTTGCCCGGAGAATCCCATGGACAGAGAGGAGCCTGTCAGCCTACAGTCTATAGGGTTGCAAAGAGTCAGGCATGATTGGAGCAACTGAGCACACAGGCACACGCGTTCAGGCCAAGGTACCAGGCCAGCGGATGGCAACTTCAAGCACTTCTGTCCTCTGTGCTTTTTAGGATTTTCCACAGTTCACAGAAATCTGCTCAGAGGAAGCAGCTCATTTAATTGCTGGAGGATTTGCATTGATGACACGACTGCCCAGCTGTCGAGAAAAAGTACACTCTTCAGCGTTCCTTTTCAGTGCCCTTGGCCCAGCTCTAGAACGAAGCTCCTCAGTCCCAGAGTGCCGCATTGCACATGCACCACCTCTCCCACCACGGCACCGTTGCTTGGCAACAGCAGTACTTGCTCCACTTGCAAGATGGGAAGGAGACGAATGGATAACCAGGAAAAGCCCCAGCCTTGTAATTTCTCATCCCATTGTGGAAAAGCACAGGGTGAGTGCTCAGCCTTAATGCTATCTCAAAATGGCAGCCTGAAGATAGTTTTTGTTACCAGAAAGGAACCATTAGAATCCACTACACTTAAGATAAAGGGCCCCTTTAGCTCTTAAGACCTTAGTGGTTCAAATAGTGCTCTTTATTTATAAATCTTAGTGTGTTGCTAACTACTAGGGAGATATTAGCGGTAAATGATCTGATAGTTGAGGAATAGGTAAACTGACACTGAGAAATCAATCAATCAGCCATGCAAATTTTATTGAGGACTTGTTAGGAACACTGATAGCCATCATTTAATGAGCACCTTCTCTGTGTGCACCTCCATGCTAAATGCTCTATACATCACCTTGTTTAATGCTTACAACACTCTTGTAAGATAGGATCTATTATTCTTGCCTTAGTGACAAGGAAATTACTGTTCAAACAGGTTGAATAAATTGTTCGTTGTCATGCAGAGTGTCAGATTTGAACCTAGGGCTGTGTGACTCCAAATTCTCTTAACCTCTAAGATCGTTTGTCTACTCTACTTGCTACTCCCCATGCCCAGTGCCAGTCTCTGAGATATCTCACAATGCCAGCCATACTCTATGGTAGGCTTCCCAGGGGGCACTAATAGTAAAGAATCTGCCTGGCAGTGCAGGAGATGCAAGAAACATGGGTTCGATCCCTTGGTTGGGAAGATCCCCTGAAGTAAGAAATGACAACCCACTCCAATATTCTTGCCTGGAAAATTCCACGGGGGACCACAAAGAGTCAGACACGACTGAATACAAACACACCTTATACTATATGGTAGCCTGCAAGCAACAAACTGAAGTTGTCTGTTTTACCAATTAAAACTCTGTGCCTCTGTATAACTATTTCATACTTTTTTTTGATGGTTGAAAGTCAAGGAGGTCTGGGATCAAATACAGACTCTACAACTTATAAGTTTATATAAACATCGGTGAATGAAGTTGTACTGCTTATAATTATCAGCTCATAATTATTTTATCCATCAAGAACTGTGAAGAATCTGAGATTTTTTCATTTGCAAGATAACAAGTAAATCTGCTATACATAGATGTCAGTGGGAGATAAAAGACTTCTGGTTAGAGGTAAAGACTTTCATTATTCATGGCACAGTAACTCAGTGGTAGAGAATCCCCCTGCCAATGCAGGAGAGCTGGGTTTGATCCCTGGGTCAGGAAGACACCCTGGAGGAGGAAACGGCAACCCACTCCAGTGTTCTTATTCTTGCCTGGAAATCTCATGGACAGGAGACTGGTGGACTATAGTCCATAGGGTCACAAAAGAGTCAGGCATGGCTGAGAGATTGAGCACGATATGAAGAGGCATGGTAGGCAGCCTGAGATTCACAATCACATTGGTTTGCTGTGTCCTCAATGTCCATGAGATGATACAGAGAGGCCCACGCAGATGGTATGTACAGAATAGGTCTGTATCACCATGGAGGAACTCCAAGTTTTCGGAGGGGAAGAAAAAAAAAAGAAAACTCTAGTCTTTTTCTTTTTTTATTTTGGTATGGTTTTGGGCTTCCCAGGTGGCACTAAGTTCAGTAGCTCAGTTGTGTCCACCTTTTTGCAACCCCATAGACTGCAGCACACCAGGGTTTCATGTCCATCACCAACTCCCAGAACTCATGTCCACCGAGTCAGTGATGCCATCCAACCATCTCACCCTCTGTCTTATCATCCCCTTCTCCTCCTGCCTTCAATCTTTCCCAGCATCAGGGTCTTTTTTGATGAATCAGTTCCTCACATCAGGTGGCCAAAGTATTGGAGTTTCAGCATCAGCATCAGTCCTTCCAATGAATGATCAGGACTTATTTCCTTTAAGATTGACTGATTTGATTTCCTTGCAGTCCAAGGGACTCTCAAGTGTCTTCTCCAACACCACAGCTCAAAAGCATCAATTCTTTGGCACTCAGCTTTCTTTATGGTCCAGCTCTCACATCCGTACATGACTACTGAAAACAAGCAGGTGATGCTAGTGGTGAAGAATGTGCCTACGAGTGCCCAAGACACAGGGGATGCAAGAGAAACGAGTTCAATCCCTGGGTCAGGAAGATCCCCTGGAGGAGAACATGGCAACCTACTCCCGTGTTCTTGCCTGGAGAATCCCATGGACAAAGGAGCCTGGGCTACAGTCCATGGGCTGCAAAGAGTCAGACATGACTGAGCAACTTGTATGTTATAGTTGCTTTACAGTGCTGTGTTAGTTTCTGCTATTCAAGGAGGTGAATCAGTTAAATGTATACATATATCCTTTCCCTCTTGGACCCCCCTCCTATGCACCCCACAGCCCACCCCTCTAGGTTATCACAGTCCACCAAAGGGAAATCCCTGCACTATAACAGGTTCCCACTAGCTGGCTATTTTACACGTCATAGTACATATGCCAATCCCAACCTCCCAGTTCAAGGGGACTGCTAGAAAATGTGCCCCATGAAGAGATGTTATCCTTCTGGCCAGGAAACAAACCTTCTCTCTGCTCTGGAGGAAGACCCTGCCCTTATCTTCCAAGGATGCTGCTATACAAGCATTCTTCAAAAGCTAATCTAGGACAATGCCTACCCAAGGCACGCAGAAATGTGAATGCTCCACAGAGAACTGTTTCCCAACAGTAGTATCAAAGAATCAAAAGCACATCATAAGGTAACTGCTTGCAATAATATCTGCCAGAGTGAAGAAAATAGATGTGTTTCTTGAGTGAATGAATGAAAAGTGGAGTGATATTAAGATCCAAATAAATGAGAGTAGGAAACAGAAAAAGAGAAAAATATGCACTTGGGAATCAAAAGATCCTGATTTCATAGTTGCTTCCACAGTTTTTATCTGAGATTACAACACTTTTTTAAGTCTCATAGTTTTCACTGATATAATGAAAGTCATAACACAAACACTTCAGAGTTATGCTTATAATTATATGTGAGACACTGTATATATATACACAGTTCAGTTCAGTTCAGTCTCTCAGTCATGTCCGACTCTTTGCGATCCCAAGAATCGCAGCATGCCAGGCCTCCCTGTCCATCATCAACTCCAGGAGTTCACTCAGACTCACGGCTATCGAGTCCGTGATGCCATCCAGCCATCTCATCCTCGGTCGTCCCTTTCTCCTCCTGCTCCCAATCCCTCCCAGCATCAGAGTCTTTTCCAATGAGTCAACTCTTCTCATGAGGTGGCCAAAGGACTGGAGTTTCAGCTTTAGCATCATTCCTTCC
>SJYF01000267.1:3284035-3304724 GCA_006410515.1 Procapra przewalskii | reverse complement strand
TAAGGCCCACTTGACTTCACATTCCAGGACGTCTGGCTCTAGATGAGTGATCACATCATCATGATTATCTGGGTCGTGAAGATCTTTTTTGTACAGTTCTTCTGTGTATTTTTGACACCTCTTCTTAATATCTTCTGCTTCTGTTAGTAGGTGGTTTAGGGATTAATAATTCACCAACATCACTTATTGCAGCTCAGAAACTCTAAAAGCCTTGAGAACCTGTCCTCATGGTCAGTGAGGAACAGACCTCCAAGCACTATTTTTTTTATCTGTGAAAATGGGAATAATTTCCACCTCAAGAGAGTTGGTGTGAGTTTCCAGTGAAAAGAACACAAGCTACAAAAGCTAGTCCTGTGCTTGGCTTGTGTTAGATGCTCGAAAAGCACGCCCAAGGAAAGGAAGGGGGGCACATCCTCTCTCGAAAATTATAGTCAAATATACATATTTGTCAGCGTGTGTGTTTTTGTTTTGTATTTTACAAAGTACTTTTCTAGATACTTTCCCAGTGGCTCAGCACGATGCAGGAGACTCGGGCTCAGTCTCTCATGAGGAAGCTCCCCTGGAGAAGGGAACCGCAGCCCACTCCAGCATTCTTGCCTAGAGAGTCCCATGGACGGAGGAGCCTGGTGGGCTACAGTCTGTGGGTCACAAAGAGCTGGACACACACACTTCCTATGTCATTTGATTCCCTAAAGTCTCTGCTGAAACAAAATAAACTATTTAAGTCCATTTTGCAGATAGAAAAACTGAAGCATAAGAAAATTAATTGCATTGTCTGAGATCACTTGCATGAACTGAATAGCAAAACCAAGCAAAATAAAAATAGCTCATATTCACTCAATGGAAAGCTCAGTAATCATTCACTTTTACATACTGCATTTTTGGTGGAAGTTAGTAGCACTGGTTAATGAGTATATCCCTGCAGGGGTCAAGAAAACAGGGTCAAGATCACAATTCTGCATTTCTATGGGAAATTAGTATCTCCTTTACCATTCGTGATGATTTACAGCACTGAAGTAATTATATTCATCACTTGTACTTTTTTTTTATTTTTTGTGTTTAGTACGTTATTTGATAAAACATATATTCTTTGAACTTCACAGTTAGGGATTTGGAGTGGTTTTGTTGTTCTTGCCACTTAATTTCTATTCTTCTCTGAGTTTCTGACCAAAGCTGTTATACAAACTATGAATAGTCAGATGGTAAAGTGCATAGAACCAGTGGCTGGAATTTTATTTCCTGATTCAAGGTTTCATGTAAATGAAATGCGAGGATGAGGTTTGGAAGCAGAATCTATTACCTTACACCTACTCTTCAATACGTAGAAATGCCTGGGCTCCAAATTATGCCAGAGAGAAAGTCTGCCTTCACTAGGAAGAAAATCTTACCCAATTCGACTTACTATGTAAGGATGGAGACCGCATGTAGATTTTGATGGTTAAGGCCCACTAGTAAAACCTGCTCCAGTAAATGTCTTTTATCTACAAATTAGCACCTTTGCCTCACTTTGAGGAGCTGCTAATGGGAAGAGTGCAGAGAAATAAAAACATGGGAAGGAGGCAGAAATTTCTTTCCAGAAGAGATGCAGGCATGGTCTCTGTTACCAATGTTCACAGGAAATTTCTGAGGCAGGCAAGGTAGAAATTTTAATCCTCATTTTATAGTTGAAGGAAATTTACACCCAGAGCAATTTTACTACTTGCCTAGAATATTCTTACTGGAAAGAGTCACAGCCAAGCCTCAAAGCCAATTTTCCTGACTCCTGCTTCACAGGTTTTTCCACATCCGCAGATGGTGTCCTTGGGCTTGGCTTTCACTTTCAAGCTTCACTGACCCTGGATGATGATCTGGGCATCTGAGCCCAGGCAGAGGTGGTGGGGCCAGACACACTGTGGGCAGTCCACCCACTCTTGCTGCAGTTCAACGGCCCCTCCTGATGCACGTCCTACCCTGGAATTGTGATTTATCCCAGAGACAAAGCACAAAGAGCATCCCCTATCTGGGGAAGCTCCCAGAAGACAAGATCCCTCTGCACCCAGCCGACTTGACTGCTCCATTGACCTGGACAGCATATTGGAGTCAGAACCGGCAGTCCACTGGAAGGAGACCCCCAAGTGGAAGGACCCAGTGAGTGCAGCCGTGCCAGACTTAACAGTGTGTGTCTGCCCCCACTGTTGATTTGATCACCCTACCCCTGCCTTTGACGTCAATTTTGGAAACCTTTTTTTTTTAGCTATTTTATACTGCAGGAGCAAACCTTTTATGTGATATCATTGAAACTAATCACTGCTTGGCTAATCAAGAAGGTCAGTTAAATTGAAGAATCATGAGACATAATATATGCCTACCTTAAACATTTCAACTTAGTACAGTATGCATTCATTCAGTGATGATTTGGCAAAATCTTTGACCTGTATACAGGTTTCTGATTGAATTTTCACATTGTATTTTCATTGTAAATGTCATTCCTAAATAATTNNCATAGGAATGGAAGACTGGAACTCATTTATTCTTTAAGGCTTCCAATTTCAGTTTCCTTTAAATGGGATAAGATTTAAAGACATTTCTGAGAGAATAAAAATTTAGATTATTTCTACATAATACTTTTATTTTCTATTTTTAATGTAATATTGCCATAAACTAACTAATCTGATATGTATTTTAGTGACTTACCAAACCCATTTTATGCAAAACATTAAATTAACCTGGTTTTTATAGAATTAGACAGAAAAAATTTGTTCTAGGGAAGACAATGTGGGGTGGCATTTATATGCCTTTGAAAGAGTTGGTCTCACCATTTTCCAGCAGAACATGCTTCAGCAAAGTATTTTATCTTATTAAACTCTAGCTGCTGGCGACAATGACAATGATGAGTAACTACCTTGCAAGGCTATTATGCAGCTTCAGTGAGTTGGTGCTTGTGAAAGAATTTGGATGCTTGGAAGGCCACAAAATTATAAGAAAATGTGGGAGGAAATGTGCTTCTCAGGTGCTGCTCATGGTAAAGGATCCTCCTGCTGATGCTAGAGATGCAGGAGACACATGTTTCATCCCTGGGTCAGAAAGATGCTCTGGGTGGGAAGTGGTGATCCACTCCAGTATTCTTGCTTGGAGAAGTTCTCTGGACAGAAGGGCCTGGCAGGCTGGAGTCGCAAAGTTGGACACAACTGAGTGAGTGAGTATACACATGCATGAGATGAGATGGGAAAAAAGGACAATTCAGGAAGCAGCAAATAGGGCATGAGAAAGATGACTGTCCCATTCTGCATTCATTCTTGCCATCAGTTAGGTCAGAGTTACAGACCTGGATATCACTAAATAGCCATATAATTAGTGCATGCTGAATACCAATGAATGTTGTATAGAGTTTATGCCTGAAACATTAATAAGGGTCATATTTTGGGCCACTGGAGAGAGTGAGGTGAGTGTGCTTTGCCAGGAAACGATTGTTACACCAGGAAGAAGAATCAGGGTTGAGATTGAAAGAAAAAAAAAATAGTGGAGACTTTCTAAAAGAGAAGATCCATAACTCTGGCCATGAAGCATGATGCATATGGCTGAGTTTTGGAGATGGATGGATGGTACTTCCAGCAATAATAAGTATGCCAAACAAGGAAACTGTACCACGTGCCTCATGGAGAACCATCAAACAAAATCATGATAGCGCTCCTGAGAGCTTTTGCTATTTCCCCATCTTTTCTGTGCAAAGTTAGCCTTTGATTTAATCTCTTTATCCCCCCAGCTCTCCACGGGGTGTAAACAAATACAGGTCTGATTCACAGGGCTGTTTGTTTTTCCAGCACAAGCAATTGCTGTGGAGAATAAAATGAATTCAGAAACACTTATAGAACTGGAGAGCGGTGTCATTGGCATTTTCAAGTGTTCATGCAAATTACCAAGGGCCTAATTCATCCCATGGTCCTTTTCTCAAAAGCACAGCTTGATATCAAAGAGGCAAAATAAATGTGCCTGAAAAAAGCCAGTGTCCGCTTTGGCTGTCTAGCTGGAGAGATCTAGAAAAAAAGAGAAAAATATTCCCAGATCTCCCTGTTGATCGTGTATCTCAGGCTTTTGACCCAGGCAATGCAGCTTCTTGATAAACAAGATCACTTTTTAAAGAAGCGGAAATATCTCTTCAGAGATTGTTCTGACAGGTTCCTGGTCTGAGGAGCTGAGTCATTTTTCCTGCTCAAAACTCACTGATAGATTTAAATAAGGCACCGTAGAAACTTGAGTCTACAAAAATTGTGCAATTCACAGAAGACATATTTGGAGACTTCAGCATCCATGTCTCTTGGTTTATACCACACATGATGTTTTTGTTGTTGTACAGTCACTAAAAGACCCCTCATCCCACCAGGGCAAGAGAGGGCAGTGCTTGAGCCAGTCTGTGCAGAGGTCTTCCCTGAGCTCACCTTGACCAGCCTCGTGAGCGCGTGAGGGTGCCAGGCATCCATCCAGACCGCTTGGCTGTCAAGCCGCCTGGTGCTCTCATGGATGCTGCGATCAGGACCCTTCACACAGGCTGCTGGCCCTCCAGCCTTCCTTGGTCCCTTGTCTTGAGCCCATGACTTCTTCTTCTCTGTGAGCTCCCTCTCTCTCTGCTTTCTTCCCACGTCTACTTGGCTGCCCTCTGCCCTCCTGCCTTTGTTTTCTACTCCAGCTGCTCTGGCTCTTTCTCTGGCTGAGCCTGACCGCACACAGCCAGCCCACACCCTGATACTTCTGTCCCTGGCAGCTTCAGACAAAACTCCCACTTGACCAAACTCCAACCTCCAGCGCCCACGTGGCCCCTAAGGCGGGATGCCTCCAGTGCTTTTCACACGGCTGAGCAGGTAAATTGTGTGGTGGGTTATACAGCTCTAGCTCCAGAGTGGGACGGGGATTAGAAAGCCTTTGGTGTCAGGCTTGGGCTGGTCTCCCAGCCTCACCTGTCACCCACTTCTTGGTTCCCCCAAAACTCCTATTCTCCCTTGTCTGAGGGACTTCACACATGAGATTCCCCCTTCCTGGGAGACTCCTCACCCCCGCCCTCCACCACTCTGACTCCGGCTCGTTCTTTGGGCTTCAGTTTGATGTCACCCCCCTTGGGGAGCCTGCATTGCTGTGTCCCCCCAACCCTGGCCTGAATCACATAGGTGCCGTTTCTTCCTTCTCCCGTGTCACCTAGCACCTCTCCATCCCCCCACGAGAGCTGGCATGCCTTGCTACGCAGCACACTTTAGACTTCTCTACAAGAATCCGCTCAACTGATTCTCCCCCACAGCCCCAAAACGGATACCATTTTTAAAAATACTTTAATTTCTTTGTACAATTATTAAAAGTTATATTCCATTTACAGTTATCACAAAATATTGGCTGTATTCCCAGTGTTGTAGAATACATCTTGGTAGCCTATCTTCCACCCAATCGTTTGGACCTCCCACTCCACTCCAAACCAGCCGGTCACGCGTTTGTTCTCCATATATCTGATAACCACACACTGGTAACCCTTAGTTTGCTCACAATATCTGTGAGTCTGCTTATTCTTAATGATTGACTTACAATTTTGATAGACGTGTGTAAGGCTACACGGGCAACTAGGTGCCGTCAGGGGTCGAACCCAGGCCGTCTTGCTCTCGGGCCTCCTGCTGACATTGTTCTTCCCTTCCTCTCTGTGCGTGTTTCTCACACCACATGGAGCTGCCTGATCACCCCTGTTTTATTCACAGCTGAAACCTAGCGTGAAGCACATATCCTGATGAAAAATAAGCTCAGTTAATCTTTTTGTGCAATGCATATCTGAATTCTGGTTATAGATATTTTGTGTCTCACAAACTCAAATAACACATTCCTGATTCTCAATCTGATGGGATCAAATGTGACAGAAAAACAAGGGCGACCAGCTGACGGGTGTGTGGTCTTTGGTCCCTTAACGATCTCTGTGTTAATCAATCTTATTTGATAGGAACAACTGCAGCCAAAAGGAAAGTGTTGTCTATCTCAGCCCCACATTTTACGCAGTCAGATGGAGGCGGACCATTTAAATGACTTGTACAAGGTCACACATGGAGCCGGTGACAAACAGGATGCCAGGTTGGCTGACTTCCAGCCCTGTGTCCTTTCTCTGCACCTGGTCAAACAGAAATGACCGTCACATGAGGCGAGCAGGTAAAACAAGCACCAAATATACAACTGGCTTGATTCTGACTGCAAATAACACCAACGGGCCCCTGACTCCAGCGCTCCCTGGAACGGTGATCAGCCCAGAGTAAACACAGGGCATCTGATAGGGAGGCGCGACAGGGCCAACAAGGGCTTAGACTCTGCAGAGCTCTAAGAGTGTTTTGCTTACAGCTCAGTCTTTATTGCCTTGTGAACTTGAGTGCATTCTTTTACTTCTCTGGTCTCCAGTCCCTTCTGTAATATGATATGACATGGTGTTTTGAACCGAATGTTTGCACCCCCCCTCAAATTTCACGTTGGAACTCAAACCTGGAATGTGATGATATTTGCAGTAGGCCTTTGGGGGGCAGTTAGGTTTATTAGGTCCTGAGTGTGGGAGACCCTGTGAAGGAATTTAGTTGTTGTTAAGTCACTAAGCCATGTCAGAGGACTTCCCTGGTGGCCCAGACAGTAAAGCATCTGCCTACAATGTGGGAGACCTGGATTCGATCCCTGGGTCAGGAAGATCCCCTGGAGAAAGAAATGGCAACCCACTCCAGTATTGTCGCCTGGACAATCCCAGGGACAGAGGAGCCTGGAAGGCTACAGTCCTTGGAGTCGTAAGGATTCGGACACAATTGAGCGACTTCACTTCACTTCAAGCCATGTCAGAGTCTTTGTGACTTCTTGGACTGCAGCATGCCGGGTTCCTCTGTCTTCCACTATCTCCTGGAGTTTGCTCAAATTCACGTGCATTGAGTCAGTGATGCCATCCATCAATCTCACCCCCTTCTCCTGTCATCAGTCTTTCCAGTATTAGGATCTTTTCCACATCAGGTGGCCAAAGTATTGGAGCTTCAGCTTTAGAAACACTCCTTCCAATGAAAATTCAGGGTTGATTTCCTTTACAGTTGACTGGTTTGATCTCCCTCCTATCCAAAGGACTCTCAAGAGTTTTCCCCAGCAGCACATTTCAAAAACATCAACTTTTCGGCTCTCAGCCTTCTTTATAGTCCAACTCTCACATCTATATATGACTTCTGGAAAACAATAGCTTTGACTATATGGATCTTTGTCAGCAAAGTGATGTCTCTATTTTTAAATATGCTTTCTAGTTTTGCACCCACGCCAGTATTCTTGCCTGGAGAATTCTATACACAGAGGAGATTTGCAGGCTACAGTCCATGAGGATGAAAAGAGTCAGACACAACTGGGAGACTATCACTTCACTTCACTAGATTTGTCATAGATTTCCTTCCAAGAAGCAAGCATCTTTTGATTTCATGTCTTCAGTCACTATGCACAGTGATTTTGGAGCTACTCCCCTCTAAAAATTGTCATTGCTTCCATGTTTTCTCCTTCTCTTCACCATGAAGTGATCAGACCAGAGCCATGAACTTAGTTTTTTTTTTCTTTTAATGTTGGATTTTAAGCCAGCTTTTTCACTCTACTCTTTCATCTTCATCAAGAGGCTCTTTAGGTCCTTTTTACTTTCTGCTATTAGAGTGCTATCATCTGCCTATCTGAAATTGTTGATATTTCTCCCAACTGTCTTGATTCCAGCTTGTGATTCAGCATTTCGCATGATGTACTCTGCATAGTAGTTAAATAAGCAGGGTGACAACATACAGCCTTGTCATACTCCTTTCTGAGTTTTGAACCAGTCAGTTGTTCCTCATCTGGTTCTACCTGTTGTTTCTCAACCACAAACATATTTCTCAGGAGACAGGTAAGATGGTCTTGTATTCCCATCTGTTTAAGAATTGTCTGCAGTCAAAGGCTTTAGCATAATCAATGAAGCAGAAGTAGATGCTTTCCTTGAACTCTTTTATTTTCTCCATGACCCAATGAATGTTGACAATTTGAAGTCTGGGTCCTCTGCCTTTTCTAAACCCAGTTTGTACATCTGTAAGTTCTTGGTTCTCTATTGCTGAAGTACAACTTGAAGGATTTTGAGTATAACCCTGATATTGTTAAAAATAACATGTGGAAGGAGTGCAATTGTACAGTAGTTTGAACATTTTTTGGCATTGAATTTCCTTGGGATTGGAAAGAAAACTGACCTTCTCCAGTCCTGTGGTTTTGCTGTTTTCCAAATTTGCTGACATATTGAGTGCAGCACTTTAACAGCATCATCTTTCAGGATTTTTAAATAGCTGAGATGGAATTCCTTCACCTGCACTAGCTTTGTTTGTAGTAATGCTTCCCAAGGCCCACTTGATGTCACACTCCAGGATGTCTGGCTCTAGGTGAGTGACCACAGCATCATGGATATCTGGGTCATTAAGACCTTTTTCGTATAGTTCTTCTGCATAGTCTTCCACCTATTCCTAATCTCTTCTGGTTCCCTTAGATCCTTGTGGTTTCTGTCCTGTGTTGTGCCCATCTTTGCATGAAATATTTCCTCTTCAATTTTCTTGAAGAGTTCTCTACTTTTCCCCATCCTATAGTTTTCCTCCATCTTTGCACTGTTCACTTAAGAAGGCTTTCTTATCTCTCCTTGCTATTATCTGGAACTTGGCCACTGATCATGCCACCATCTATTTAACTAGAAACCAGTTCAGTTCAGTTCAGTTCAGTCACACAGTCGTGTCCGACTCTTTGCGACCCCATGAATTGCAGCATGCCAGGCCTCCCTGTCCATCTCCAACTCCTTGAGTTCACTCAAACTCACGTCCATCAAGTCAGTGATGCCATCCAGCCATCTCATCCTCTGTCATCCATCCCCTTTTCCTCCTGCCCCCAATCCCTCCCAGCATCAGAGTCTTTTCCAATGAGTCAACTCTTCACATCAAGTGGCCAAAGTACTGGAGTTTCAGCTTAGCATCATTCTTTCCAAAGAACACCCAGGGCTGATCTCCTTTACAATGGACTGGTTGGATCTCCTTGCAGTCCAAGGGACTCTCAAGAGTCTTCTCCAACACTACAGTTCAAAAGCATCAATTCTTCGGTGCTCAGCTTTCTTCACAGTCCATCTCTCACATCCATGACCAGTGGAAAAATCATAGCCTTGACTAGACGGACCTTTGTTGGCAAAGTAACGTCTCTGCTTTTCAATGTGCTATGTAGGTTGAAACAATTACAACTCTTTTATTCCTGGAAACCTGAGCTGTTATAAAAAGAAGTATATCAGTGAGCTTACCAATATTTTTTGTGCTCTTAAATATATTTTCATCTGACTTTGGCACCAAAGGTATTTTGAGAAGGCATTTTTTTCTGGGAAGTCAGAAGTTTACCCCAGATACCCTAATACCATAGTGTTTACCACACTAGCTCTTCCTGTAAGGATGTTGAATTTTATTTTTGTCCCAAACATATATATTACATTAAACATTTAGGGAGTGATATATAGAACTAGGTGTATATTCAAAGGTTATTAACCAGGGAGTTGAGAAAAAGGCAATATCATACCAATAATTACCAGAGTAGGTTCCAGAATTGAGGAATTTCTCTGTGCCAGTTGAATTATACACATCATTTCTAACAAGTCTTTCCTGAAATGTGCTCTGAGAACTATTACTATTAATCACTAAATATTACTATGTAGTCTTTTCCCTTAGAGAGTAGATCTTATGGAGAATGCTCTGCCTGTAATTCACAAGGATTACTTGCTCCCTCCTCCCGACAGAGCTCTTAACAAGCTCCAGTCTTCACTGTTGGCACCTGCTGGGATTCCCAGAGAAAACCCTCGAGGGAAATTGTGTATTCCCTTCTAAATCTGTGCTCCCTTAAGAGTTTCTTCCTCATGCTAATCCATACTTACGCTCTAGAATTAGTCAAAATCACTCCTCAGGATTCCTCATCAGCTTGTGGTCCCAGTGGCTTTGGTTCAGATAAGCAGATCTCAGCTGTAACCTCTGGATTCAACTTTTTCTCCAGACTTGGCTTGTAGTGTGTTCTGTGACATCAGTTCAATGATGGATTTAAGAAAAGTCCTTGATGTTCAATTTGTTCAGTTCTTCTTGCAAGGATGGAAGTAGGGATTTTCAAAGTTCTTTACACGTTGGACCTGAAGTCAAATATTATTTCCTTAAATCTTCAATATTTTCACTAATACAGAATTTAGGGCTTTTCTGTTCTTTCAGTATTTTAAGTATGGCACTCCATTACCTTCCTGTTTACATACTTTATAGTAAGTCTGCTACAGTCTTATAAATGTTTCTCTCTCAGTAATCTCTCTTACACTTTTTTCTGACTCCTTCTAGATTTTTCTTTTTGTCTTTAGATGTAAATGATATGATTATGATAGAATTATGTATAGTTTCATTGATATTTATTATACTTTATGTTCTCTGATCTTGGATTTATGGTCTGGTATCTTTTCCTAGCTTTGGAAAATTCACTGTCATTATTTCTTCAAGCATTTCTTCTCATCTTCATTTTTATTCCAATTCAATATATCCTAGAGATCATTCGATATTGTCTCTCATAGCTGTCTGATGCTCTGTTCCCCCTTTCTTTTTCCTCTTTGCATTTCAGTTTGGGTAATTTCTATTAATCTGCTTTAAGATCCCTAATTCTTTGCTCAGTTGAGCCAAGCCTATTGGTAAGCCCATTGATGGTAAACTCCATACCTGGTACAGTGTTTTTTTTTTTTTTTTCTTATGGCTTCTATATCTGATAACATTACTTATCTGATCTTGTATTTTGTCCTATATCTTTTTCCAGTAGAAGCTTTAACATGTTGATCATAATGATTTGAAGTATTTTGTCTGCTAATTCTAATATCTATGAATATGTGAGTCTGATTCAGATACTTGCGTTCAGACTGTGTTCATTCAGCTTCTGTTTATGAGTCATAGATACTGTTTTTTGATTGTTAAAACCTTGGCATATTGTGTAGGGTAGTAGGTGTAGGTGACATCAATAATAATTATGTTAGGAGATAATCATGCCTTTTTTCCCCTCAGCTCTTTAATGTGATGATTTGCACTATTCTTCTTAGTTCGCACAGAGTCAGACACTATTGAAGTGACTTATACACGCACACACTCAGAATTTCAACCGGGTTTGAAGCTTTCTCACCATTTGGATCACCTGGTAAAGAACCTGACTGCCAGTGCAGGAAACATAAGCAACTCGAGTTCCATCTCTGGGCTGGGAAGATCCCCTGGAGAAGGGCATGGCAACCCACTCCAGTGTTCTTGCCTGAGAAATCCCATGGACAGAGAAGCCTGCTGGGCTATAGTCAGTGGGATTGCGAACAGCTGGACATAAATGAAGCAACTAAACCCACTGCTTCTGGGTCTTTCAGTGACTCTACTCTCCAGAGAAGATCTATCTCTTGCAGCGGTCCTTGCTGCATTCCAATGTTATTTCTCCCCAGTGCTTGTTGGTCTGTGGTAGAGGCTTCTGGGGACTTTCTCTGATGTTTTAATTAAGCCTTAGGCACTATGAACCTGTGCCTTGTGGGTTTGGATTCTACAAGGGCCTCTTTCCTCTTCTAGATGTGATACTGGACCTTGCATTTATTCGTTGTCATTTCTCAAGGATGGAATTTTATTTCACTATTTCCTCCCAGGCACCCCCACCCCAGCTTCAGGGGGTTTTAATCAATGCCCTCGAGCGTAAGTTTGGTTGCTTTTCTTTATGGAAGTTAAGTGTTTTAAGTTGAGACAGTGGATTTGGGACTGGGCGGAGTGTCAGCAGTAACTCCTATTCCTCTCCCCTAGACAGGACCATGAAGAAAGTATTTTGGGATTCCCCAGTGTGTCTCTTGTGAGCAACTGTTTGAAAAGCCTGGGAGAATGCATTAACATCTCCATGTCCTAGGCCATAGTAATTTCACACACTCTCTCACAGTAATCTACACAACCTTTAGCTATTTATTAAAATTAGCTAGTGGACTTTGTTTTTATCAATCTATGCGACATTCTCCTGGTAACTCAGTTGGTAAAGAATCTGCCTGTAATGCAGGAGACTCCTGTTTGATTCCTGGGTGGGAAAGATCTGCTGGAGAAGAGATACCACTCCAGTATTCTTGGGCTTCCCTTGTGGCTCAGCTGGTAGAGAATCCACCTGCAATGCGGGAGACCTGGGTTTGATGCATTGGTTGGAAAGATTCTCTGGAGAAGGGAAAGGCTACCCAACTCCAGTATTCTGGCCTGGAGAATTCCATGGCCTATATAGTCCATGGGGTTGCAAAGAGTTGGACATGACTGAGCAACTTCCACTTTCTCTTTCTTTCATACAGCATTCACTGGCAACCTGCCACATGAGTAAATGCTTAAGTATTGCTTTTAATCACTGATGTGTCTCTCCATCAGAAAAAGTTCAAGAATGTGTTACTTGCTTAGTCGTGCCTAGCTCTTTGAGACCCCATGGACAGTAGCCCACCAAGCTCATCTGTCCATGAATTCCTCTGGGCAAGAACACTGGAGTGGGAAGCCATTCCCTTCTCCAGGGGATCTTCCCAACCCAGGGCTTGAATCCTGGTCTCCTGCATTGCAGACAGATTCTTTACCATCTGAGAGACCAGGGAAGCCCCATCTGTCTCCATATTTCAGGTTAATTATTTGTCCTTGTCACCTAAATTAAAAAAACAAAATAAAAAGAAAAACTGTTTTCCCAGAAGATTTTCTTATTACAAGGGTGGGAGAGGTGATCATTCTAGTTTTCTATGAACTGAATTTCTGGCCACTCACATTCAATCTTTCATCCTAAAGTTTGACATTTCTTTATTCAATCTGCTAGATTTTATTTCCTTGCCCATATAATGACTAGTAGTTCCCTTAATCTAGACTCTTGGCTGCTTACATGCCTCAGCTATTCCCAAACCAGAGTAAAAACTCTCAGATTTCCTGAAGATCATTTTTTTTTGACATCTTATTTTTTTCTATGATATTTCCATCATTCATCTTGCTTCCTGGATTAAAAATTTGTAATTTAATGAACTTTGTGTACCTACAATCTTAGAAGAATGAATACAAAGCAGAACATAGAAATCATAAATTAATTTGACAAAGTTCTCTCTTCTGTGAGGCCACATTCCAATCAATAATATGATGTATGCATATACCTGAGATAGGTAACTCAGTATACAAGACACAAATGAGAGAAACAAAGAATGTTACAAGAACACAGTTTTATGTGTGTAACAAAACATGTGCTTTAAAAACTGTATATGCACATTTGCATTTTTAATATTTATGCAAATCTACCATGACCATATAATACTAATGTCAAATATATTTTATGGAAAATAATGTATTTATTTTAAGCTTTTATTTATTTACATTTTTTGCATGTGTGATTATATAGCTGGGATTTTTCCTATTTGTTCCATGGAAGATGCTAGTGAGGATATGTAAAACTTCACACAGAGGCGCATCTCCACCAGTAACAAACTGAGCATGTTACGCTCACGGGGAAGTTTTTAAATTATAGTTCTGATTATGTAAGAGAACTCTGGAGCAGAAGAGAAGCTCAAAAGACAGTGTACTTTGAAAGACTAGTTTTGAAAGTGCATCCCAGGATACTTGTAATTCCTATGAGGTTGCAAGTGAGACAGGAGAAGGAAAGTGTGAGGGTAGTGGATTGGTTATGTTTAATGCTTAAGCACAAACTTTTGATTTTCTAAAGAAATCCTTCTAAAGATGGAAGAAGATTTCTGGCAATTTTGGACATAATGGAAGGCCTATTCTTGAAGATGCATGCTAGAGCCAGGCTGGAAATATTTTTGGCAGTAAAAATGATACAACAATAGCTTCCGAAGGTTTGGAGGTTCAGAAAGACATGTATTTAATCAGAATGTAGCAGCACCACGTTCTGCACACCTTGCACATGAATAGCAGGCAGTCTCAGAATAAGTCTCTGAATACGTATTACCTTCATAGATATGATTAAACCTGGAGAAAAAGAGAGAGAAATTGGTTCAAGAAAGGGCTCAAAGCAGCTGCCACTACATAAAAGCATGTTGATAAAGTGAAAGTGAAAGTCACTCAGTCAATCCCGAATCTTTGCGACCCATGGACTGCATGGTTCATGGGATTCTCCAGGCCAGAATACTGGAGTGGGTAACCTTTCCCTTCTCCAGGGGATCTTTCCAACTCAGGGATCGAACCCAGGTCTCCTGCATTACAGGCGGATTCTTTACCAACTAAGCTATCAGGGCTCAAAATTAATATCACCTGTTAAATTTCCTTTTTGAGTATATTGTTATATTATCTTGTACAATTCTCTGTATGTTTAGATTTTTTTTAATAATAAAAATATGGACAATCCAGGTTTATTTCTAGTTTCTGATTCTGCTTATGTATGGAGGAGAGGTTTTCTGTTGAACTATGACTTGACGTGATGAAAACACATGCTCATACAAGTATATATGCTAATAAGAGAATGATTAGATTAACTATTTAATCTATTACCAATGATGTAGCCAAACAGGGCAGAAACAGATGTAGCACTAAATCAGCATGGCTTTCCTTGGTTCCCCCAAATCCCTGTGGAGTCACAGAGTTGCGTCCCTCTTGCAAGGATAAGTGTTACGGGAAGGGTAAAGTTCGATTTTCACTCTAGCTTTCCTGTTCTGTGCATGACCTTATGTCCTGCTTCTACAACTGCTTCCACTAATACTGAGTGTGCCACTTTACAAGAGACGTTCTCTAAAGTTGAATGTTATTCTCTCTAGAACCAAATTCTGAGTCTGCAAGTTTGCATACTTACGTGGGGAGAAAACTGGGTCAGCAACTGGTATCCCAGAACTATTGCGCCTCTCCATTTCTAGCAGGCTGGAAAAACCGTACCACAGCCTTTTAAAATGTAGGTTAACAGAAAAAGTGGTAGATCCCCCCCATGAAGAATATTAAATGAGAAATTAGGTAAATGGTGGAACTATTTAAGAAGAAAAAGAAAACTATTGGAAGAGTAGGTTTAGAAGAGGGAGCACTTTAGAACTGTGTTTTGATTGTATGTATGAAAAGTCTCCTTGACGTCCAAAGGGAGCTTCCAAGCACACAGTTAGATACATTCACTGGTTACGTGGAGCCAAATACTACAGGTTCAAGAGAGTCAGTGTCACAGTTGTGGCTTAAAATTGGTCATGCGTTAGGAGAATCTGCACCATAAAAATTATTAAATGCTATGAATCTTTTCTTTCTTTCTTTTTTTTTTTCCATAGAGCCCATAGGAATACAGAGAGCTGCAGTGGAGTACAGCAGGGATGTCAGACTGAAGACTGAGGTTGAATAGTCATTGGTGTATAGACAATATCTGCACTGGATGAGGTTGCCTTGGGAGGAGAGGTGGAGAAGAAATAAAGTCCAGGAACTAACATCTGGGTCCCTCCAGAGATCAGAGGCTGGAATGATCAGTATGGGAGTCACTGCCGTAAGAAGAGAACCAGGAGAACATGCTACGTGAAAAGGCTGTTTCAAGAAAGAGAGACCAAACAGTTCTGTTCAATCACAGTAAGGGAAGGACTGAGTAAAACAGCGCTTAAACGTTAACAGTCCATTTTGGCGATGTCGAGTTCTTGGTGATAGCGATCACCTTCGTCGCAGGGGTGGAAAGGGTGGCGATCTTATTGGAATATGTTTGGAAGAGAATAATGGCTTTGTTTTTTCTCAGTTCACTTAACTACTTCCAACTTTTCTCCTAAAACATAGGCTTTCCTAGGCTCTTTCAATAATTAATTAGTTAATGAATTTTCTATTTATTTTCCTTATTCATTGTGCTTTGCACTTTCTTTAAATCATTTTCACTTAATAATATAGGAAGATGATATTAGTAAAGCATGGCACATTTAAGCAATATAAGCCATTCCCTAGGTCCTATGGGAAGAACAGCCGAGCTAGTCTTTAGCACATGGCTTCCTCCGACCTAGATTTGCAAACAATGTGAATGTATTCAGGCGTGACAATTTTGTTAGAGTGGGTGTTCAATTTGGATGATTTTAATAAAGTATTTTTGCAAGTTGCTCCAGCAAATATTTGGATAGTGGAAGCTCAGATAATGAGAGAGGCATGCAAAACAAATGAGAATAATCATAAAGAATGTTTCATGTTCAAAAAAAATTTTATGTGGAGTAAAGGCAAGCCAATGTAGAGGCAGTACAGCCTAGGTTTCAAAAATCTGACTTTGAAGCTTGGTTCTGCAAACCGATGCCTGGTACAACTGTGTGACCTCAGCTAGCAGCTAAGCTACTCTAAGCCTTAATTTTCTCTACTGCAAAATGGGGTTATAGTAATAAGAACTCAGGATTATCAGGTGGCTTGAATGGGATGGTATACAAAAAGGGCTTAGTGTAATACACAGCAGCTAATAGATATCCTCTAAGTGGTAGCTAAAACAAAACAGAAGAGAGCATCAGCAGAGATGATCTTTTGACATGCGTGCATGCACGCTAAGTTGCTTCAGCCGTGTGATCTGACGAACCAAAGCCAGGCAGCTTCCTCTGATTCTGAGATTCTCCAGGCAAGGATTCTGGAGTGGGTTGTCATGCCTTCTTCCAGGGGCTCTTCCCCACCCAGGGATTGAATCTGCATCTCCTGCGTCCCTATTACTGCCTAGGCTTAGATGCACGGTAAGAAATACTGGACCCCCAGCTCTCTTTATCTCTAATTTTCTATTATCATACCATGTAGACACTGAAATAGTCAAGACTGGATAAATTGGAAAGCAGAAACAAGCAGAGAAATAGTGCCTTAAATGTTTGGGCCAAGTACTTTGGGTCAGGACAGTATTTCCTTAAAATATGAATGGATTATAAACTGACAAAGCCAAGGAGCTCTCCATTCCCAACCTATTCAACCTCATTATCTTGAACTCAAGAACCACCATTTCCTCTAAAATACACTGAAGTTGTCTAGTTCAGTTCCCTTATTCTACAGTGAAGCCCCTGAGGCTTAGAAGGAAAATGACTCAGATAGACTCCTAAGCCAGCTTCTTTTGTTTAAACCAGATAATCTATGTGACCTGCTCTGTGTAGTTCAAGAAAAAGGATGAAGTTACTTGAATCTCTCACTCTGAAGGACATTTATTTCTTTTAATATATAGAAGCTCAAACACATTATAGTACTTATCTAGATCCAAGACCTTATTTTTCAGAGGAAGAAATGAATGCAGAGGAGAAGTGAATGTGGTGGAGAAATGGATTGCTCCAAGGTTAGCTAATGATACAGCTGCGCTTGGAATCTATGTTTCCTGACTTACAAACCATTTCTCTGTCCACTAAAATAGAACACTCAGAGGATGCTAAGACTGCAAAGGACATGTAATTGAATTCTGAGATGCTGTCAAATATTAAGAATGAATAGGTGCAAGCTCCTCATTTAACAATAGCCAAGACACTCATCTTGCCTTTCCACTGAAAAATATCAAGTGAGGGACTAGTTTTGCAAACTTTTCTTCTAAGAGACAAACTCCACAGACACGTGGTCTTCTATTTTTGCCTCAGTGTGTTGACTTAATGCATAGAGCTTCCGTTAAGTTTCCAGCAATCTTTTGTTGTTAATTTCATGAAGAATAGTGTCTATTTTATCTGAAAATATCTTCATCTTCTAGGATACTTTGCTTATCCTTACCAATTCTGAAGAATACAATTTTGGTTACGTAAGTGAGATTCACTGATAATTAGGTTTTGTGTGTATGTTAGTCAGTCAGTCATGTCTGACTCTTTGCAACCCCATGGACTGTAGCTGGCCAGGCTCCTCTGTCCAGGGGATTCTCCAGGCAAGAATACCAGAGTGGGTTGCCATGCCCTTCTTCAGAGGTTCCTCCCAACCCAAGAATTAAACTCGTGTCTCCTGCACTGGCAAGTGGATTCTTTCTCTTTTTCAATATAAATTTATTTACTTTAATTGGAGGCTAATTACTTTACAATATTGTAGGGGTTCTGCCATACATTGACATGGACCCACCACAGGTGTACATGTGTTCCCATCCTGACCCCTTCTGACCTCCCTCCCCAACCCATCCCTCTAGACCATCCCAGTGCACCAGCCCCGAGCACCCTGTACCATGCATCAAACCTGGACTGGCGATTCATTTCACATATGGTAATATACATGTTTCAATGCCATTCTCCCAATCATCTCACCCTGGCCCTCTCCCACAGAGTCCAAAAGACTGTTCTAGACATCTGTGTCTCTTTTGCTGTCTCACATACAGAGTTATCATTAGCACTTTTGTAAATTCCATATATATGCGCTAGTATATTGTATCGGTGTTTTTCTTTCTGGCTTACTTTGCTCTGTATAATAGGCTCCAGTTTCATCCACCTCATTAGAACGGATTCAAATGTATTCTTTTTAATGGCTGAGTAATACTCCATTGTATATATGTACCTCAGCTTTCTTATCCATTCATCTGCTGATGGACATCTAGGTTGCTTCCGTGTCCTGGCTATTATAAACAGTGCTGCAATGAACATTGGGGTACACGTGTCTCTTTCATTTCTGGTTTCCTCAGTGTGTAGGCCCAGCAGTAGGATTGCTGGGTCATAAGGCAGTTCTATTTCCAGTTTTTTAAGGAATCTTAAAACACTGTTCTCCAAAGTGGCTGTACTAGTTTGCATTCCCACCAACAGTGTAAGAGGTTCCCTTTTCTCCACACCCTCTCCAGCATTTATCACTTGTAGACTTTTGGATCGCAGCCATTCTGACTGGCGTGAAATGGTACCTCATTGTAGTCTTGATTTGCATTTCTCTGATAATGAGTGATGTTGAGCATCTCTTCACGTGTTTGTTAGCCATCTGTATGTCTTCTTTGGAGAAATGTCTGTTTAGTTCTTTGGCCCAATTTTTGACTGGGTCATTTATTTTTCTGGAATTGACCTGCTTATATATTTTTGAGATTAATTCTTTGTTAGTTGCTTTGTTTGCTATTATTTTCTCCCATTCTGAAGGCTGTCTTTTCACCTAGCTTATAGTTTCTTTTGTTGTACAAAAGCTCTAAGTTTAATTAGGATTCTTTACCATTAAGCCACCTGGGAATATTCTAAGGAAAGTCAGGGAAATTTAAACATTACAAAATTCTTCCAGTCCTTTGCCATCCTGGCTCTATGCGCATTATGTACATGAATCACGCATTGACTAAAGCTCCCCATTGGCAGAAATAACTGCTCAGCCATAAAGAGCATCAGTCTCCTAGCATCAACAAAATAACTCCTTAAGAGATCACCTTCCTTCTTAATCTTATAAGGGGCCATGATGACCCAGGACTTACTACTCGATTTGCATGTGCTGATCTGGATTGTGTAAACTGTCAATATTTCATAATTTCATGCACACATAACTGTACTTCGACTTCTAATGGGGAAACAGTTCTCAGAGCTTTCTGAGCAGCTGTTCCTGGGTTGTAGTTCAATTTTGCACAAATAAAAATGTTCATTTTTTCTTGGATTTACTGATTAGTTTTTTTAATCTATATAAATGTATATTGAAAATTCTAGGACACCACTCAGAAAAGAAGTATAACCAACAAGCTCAGAAAAGAGAGAAAAATGAATTAAAAATGCTCTTAGAGCTACTAAAGATAGGAAGATAAAGATGAGGTCAATGAATAAAAAAAACAGTAATGAGTATTACATGTTAATCTAACCATATCAATAATCAGTTCAAACATCAATGGTCTAAATGCATGAATTAAAAGATAGAGTGGATCAAACAAGATACAACCATATTTTGTCTATAAGAACCCCACCCCCCATAAAGACACGTAGAGATTAAAAGTCAATGGATGAAAAAAAAAAGGAAAAGTCAATGGATGGAGATGCATTTTTTGTATGGCATGATTCTAGCTTTGTAGAGTTGCCTGTGAGTGAATGTGTATGTTAGTGTTTTTATGGCCTAGGATTTTAAAAGTATGGACTGGCATATTAATAGCTGTCATTATCATGTGGTAAGTTGACGGATAAAAGTTTTATTGCCTATTTTTTTTATATTTTCTAAAATTATTTACTCAATTACTATCAGATGGTGGCTCATCAGTAAAGATTTCTCCTGCAATGCAGGAGACATAGGAGACTCAGGTTTGATCCCTGGGTTGTGAAGATCCACTAGAGGAGGTCATGGCAACTCACTCTTGTCTGAAGAATTCGATGAACTGAGGAGCCCAGGACGGAAGTGACTGAGCGCGCACCCACCCAGCCACCCACCCACCCACACACACACACACGTTCATAGTATCTTTGAAAGTTAAAGTCATTCAGTCGTGTCAGACTCTTTGCAGTTCTCCAGGCCAGAATACTGAAGTGAGTAGCCTTTCTCTTCTCCAAGGGATCTTCCCAACCGTGGATTGAACCCAGGTCTCCCACATTGCAGGCGGATTCTTTACCAGCTGAGCCACAAGGGAAGCCCAATAATACTGGAGTGGGTAGCCTATCTCTTCTCCAGCATATACTCCCAACCAAGTAATCTAACTTGGGTTTCCTGCATTGCAGGTGGATTCTTTACCAACTGAGCTATCAGGAAAGCCCTTCACACTTTGTGAAATAGCAGACGAATGGATAAGCAAGCTGTGGTACATATACACAATGGAGTATTACTCAGCCATTAAAAAAAATAAATTTGACTCAGTTCTAATGAGATGGATGAAACTGGAGCCG
>SJYF01000267.1:3207125-3235508 GCA_006410515.1 Procapra przewalskii | reverse complement strand
TAAATATCCTTAAGCAAAAAAAAAAAAAAGTAGATTAATGAAGGGGTCTGTTTTTACCTGTCCCAAGTATTAGAGCTTGGTATAAAGTCATGTAATGAAAACCATATAGGTTTCACCCCAAAATAAGGAAATCAAAGAAAAGCAATATACAAAGTCTGGAAGCTGATGAAATCTCATATTTACTATATAGTCTTGAGAAAAATGGGTTTCTCGGGTGGGGCTAGTGGTAAAGAACCCACCTGCAAGAAGATCCCCTGGAGGAGGACCTGGCAACCCACTTCAGTGCTCTTGCCTGGAGAATCCCATGGACAGGGGAGCCTGGAGGGCTACAGTCCATAGGGTTGCAAAGAGTCAGATAAATAATAATTCAATTCCAAGAAGATAATGTTTTATTAATAACTAGTACAAGAATAATTGATTATTCATCAAGAAGGAAGCACAAGAGTATATAAAATAATTCAAATAATTTACTGTTTAAATATTATAAAAATTAAAGTATTAGAAGAAAAATTTAGAGATTATTTATCAATTTTTCAGTGAGAGAAAAGTCCTAAGAAGTTAAAAAATTTTAGAATGTATCACAAACAAATTTAACTATTTTATTGAATTATGTTTGACTAAATGATTGAATTATGATTTTAAAGGGTTAAAGATGTTGTAATAGGCTAGAAAGAATATTTTTCAATAAATGACGAAAGGCTGTTATTCTTAATCTGATATAGTACCTTGAGACCAATGAGAAGTATACAAATCATCTACTAAAAACAATATATTTAGGAAAGCACTTCTCAGAAGATAAAAGCAAATCATAAGTAAGCATATAAAAAGCTAGTCGACCTCTCTTACAGTCACAATAAGAAACTGCTTAGCCCATGGGCTTTGCCAAAGTTAAATAATATAACCCAAAACTTGAGAGGATGTGAACAAACAGACTAATTAAAATTTACTGCACAGACTGTGAATTGTTTACATCAGAAGATCCTGAAAACAGAATTTTTAAAGAATTAATGCTTCCATACCAGATGAGTTCCCTACTCTGATGAATAATATATAAGTCCTGGTTTGTTGTCCAAACATTGTTTCTTTCTATCAAAAAAAAATCAAATAAATATGAGTTTGAAACAAGCCTGGAGAACTGGCTTTTTGAACATTACCAAAAAATCACAAGAATCAAGAATCAATCAACTGCAAGAATCACAGCAACATTTATAATCAGCTGTTGCCAAGATTAAAATATAAACTGAGGCAAGACTTATCCTCTAGGAGGGGGATGGAAGTCAGACTAGTCGGTCACCTGTGCCTTCCACCTTGGCCCAGTAAAGAGGTAGACACATTGGGATGAACAGAATATATTTTCAGAGAGAAAGACCTGAATTGAGGACCCACTTCTGCGCTCTCAGTGAGAAATAATGTTTCTATTTCATAGCAATGATTCAAGTTTCAGTTCAGTCGCTTAGTCATTTCCAACTCGTTGCGACCCCATGAACCACAGCACGCCAGGCCTCCCTATCCATCACCAACTCCTGGAGTCCACCAAAACTCATGTCCATTGAGTTGGCGATGCCATCCAACCATCTCATCCTCTGTCATCCCCTTCTCCTCCTGCCTTCAATCTTTCATACCATCAGGGTCTTTTCAAATGAGTCAGCTCTTCGCATCAGGTGGCCAAAGTATTGGAGTTGCAGCTTCAGCATCAGTCCTTCCAATGAACACCCAGGACTGATCTCCTTTAGGATGGACTAGTTGGATCTTCTTGCAGTCCAAGGGACTCTCAAGAGCCTTCTCCAACACCACAGTTCAAAAGCATCAATTCTTTGGCGCTCAGCTTTCTTTATAGTCCAACTCTCACATCCATACATGACTACTGGAAAAACCGTAGCCTTGACTAGACGGATCTTTGTTGACAAACTAATGTCTCTGCTTTTCAATATGCTGTCTATGTTGGTCATAACTTTCCTTCCAAGAAGAAAGCATCTTTTAATTTCATGGCTGCAGTTACCATCTGCAGTGATTTTGGAGCCCCCCAAAATAAAGTCAGCCACTGTTTCCACTATTTCCCCATCTATCTGCCATGAAGCAATGGGACTGAATGCCATGATCTTAGTTTTCTGAATGTTGAGCTTTAAGCCAACTTTTTCACTCTCCTCTTTCACTTTCATCTTTAGTTCTTCTTTGCTTTCCGCCATAAGGGTGGTGTCATCAGCATATCTGAGTTTAAGATATAACAAAGTAGAGAGATAAGATATGCACATGCCATACACTTTTAGATATGAATAATCTGATGAATAATACTATTTAACACAAAATATTTGGAGCCACAGCTAAAGGCTTTATGTATATTAACTTGTTTGCTTAGTCACTCAGTTGTGTCTGATTCTTTGTGACCCTTTGGACTGTAGCATGCCAGGCTCTTCTGCCCATGTGATTTTTCAGGCAAGAAGGTTGGAGTGGGTTGTCATTTTCTTTTCCATATGGTCTTTCCAACCCAGGGATTGAGCCCACATCTCCTACATCGCAGGCAGATTCTCTACCTGCTGAACCATCAGAAATGCCCTATTAACTTGCTTGCTGTCCTCACAAAAATGCCCTATAAGGTGTTTACTCTGTTCTCTCTAGTCTACAGATGGGAAAAGTGAGGCAGATTAATTTCCCCAAAGCCTCAGAGCTACTAAGGACCAGAACCAGAATTTGGTGCCAGTGTGATTTTGTATTCTTCAACAGTATGCTGTATGCTTCACTTGCTGGGATTATAATGATAGCTTCATAATCACCTTAGCAAACTGCAGTCAGTTTCTATCTAACATAAATCTGCATTTATTATATTTTGCAGAAATTGTAATCTGGAAATATTGTGTCTTTCTACTTTTTGGGAAATGTGTTCTCATCTCCTCTCTGTGTATAGGTTTGTGTGTATACTAAGTCATTTCAGTTGTGTGCGACTTTTTGTGACCCTATAGATTGTAGCCTGCCAGGCTCCTCTGTTCATGGGATTCTCCAGACAAGAATACTGGAGTGGGATGCCATGCCATTCTCCAGGGGATCTTCCTGACCCAGGGATCAAAGCCGTGTCCCTTATGTCTCCTGCACTAGCAGGCATGTTCTTTACCACTAGCAGATATCTGTATACTAATAGATATCTTAATCTTGCTATGATATGTCTCAACTTTCACTCTCAGGACAATTTCTTCCCTTTTAAGGAAACCATGTACTTTTACATCTATCTTTCCCCAAGATATACAAATTGCAAACTGAACCCTCAAAGGCAAAGACATCAAATGTCAATGACTTCTGAGAGTGCTGCCTGTATGTGTTTACCTTCCCTCCACTATCAATGTGCTCTCATTTGACAGAAAAGAAAACTGATGTTCATGTAATTTTATGAAACCACAGAGATTGGAAGGAAGTGGGGATTTTTGTTTGTTTGATTTTGTTTTAATCTACCTCATCAATTCACCACTATGGAACATGTGATTTAGTTTTCAGAAAATTGGTTTGCAAAGTGTCCTTCAGGAACATAAATTTTCAAAGCAAGAGGCAAAACTAGTGACACTTTTAGCAGCTCAAGAAAGAAACAACCAGCTTATAAATCATCCATGCCTCTGTTTTCATGTCTCCCTTTCCCAGTTTAGTAACTTTTCTGCTCATTATTCCTTTCCTCCTGAAGATAAATAAGATCAGAAGGAAGATCTAGCTCAAATCAGTCAATTACAGGTACTTTCCAGTAACTGAAATAAAAGGATAAGGCATGGTGGTCAAGGATTCAGAGACTTCTTGAGAGACTATCTGTGAATTTCAATTACCCTAGTATGTCTTCCTTTTATTATCATTAGTAACTGAGAATCCAGAGCCTGGAAAACTGGAAAGCTTGCTGGAAGGGGTGAGAGCTGAAGGATAATTTTACCCAAACTTCTCTAAGATGAGGAAATTCTCAGAGATGAAGAAGCTGAGGACTTGTGAGGATGATTTGTCTATCCAAAGGCATGTAGCTAGATAATGGCTCAGCCGGTGACCTCCAGATATTCACTCTCTTCTAATTGTATAAATGGAAAACAAATGTTTTCTTAATTCCATGTCAGTAACAGTACAGTTTCATTTAAAAAAATGAGTTACTTTACCATGATACTCCCCAAACATATAGGTATAGTCTCAGAAGGAGCAGAGCATGCTGGGAAAATCCCTAGAAATAAGAAGACTGAGATCGTAGCTCTGTGATCTTGAGCAAATGGCCTTACTTCTCTGAACTTTTGTTTTCTCATCTACAGAAAAGAATTATTCCTAGCTTGTCTGTCTCACAGGGTTTTGGAGATGATCAGAAGACACAAAAATAATAATGTGTTAGTGGTAACAGATGGGGGACTGTCTATATGCCGGAGAGAATCCTAAACGCTTGACATACATCACCTTTCAAGGTTCACATGAGCTTGATGATTCTAATGTTGAGGATTTAGAAACTAGATCAGACTTTATTTTGGCGGGCTCCAAAATCACTGCAGATGGTGATTGCAGCCATGAAATTAAAAGACGCTTACTCCTTGGAAGGAAAGTTATGACCAACCTAGACAGCATATTGAAAAGCAGAGACATTACTTTGTCAACAAAGGTCTGTCTAGTCAAGGCTATGGTTTATCCAGCAGTCATGTATGGATGTAAGAGTTGGACTATAAAAAAGCTGAGAACAGAAGAACTGATGCTTTAGAACTGTGGTGTTGGAGAAGACTCTTGAGAGTCCCTTGGACTGCAAGGAGATCCAACCAGTTCATCCTAAAGATCAGTCCTGAGTGTTCATTGGAAGGACTGATGCTAAAGCTAAAACTCCAATACTTTGGCCACCTGATGCGAAGAGCTGATTCATTTGAAAAGACCCTGATGCTGGAGGGATTGGGGGCAGGAGGAGAAGGGGACAACAGAGGATGAGATGGTTAGATGGCATCACCAACTTAATGGGCATGAGTTTGGGTGAACTCTGGGAGTTTGTGATGGACAGGGAGGCCTGGCGTGCTGCAGTTCATGGGGTCACAAAGAGTCAGACACAACTGAGCAAATGGACTGAACTGAACTGAACAGAGACATTAAATAATGTGTGCAATATTACATAGATAATCATATGGGAAATATGCTAACTCTTAAGTAGATTAAATTTGGAGTGCGTGTATGAGACAGAGAGAAAGCTCCCTCCATCAGTGTCAAAGATGAACTATATTCACTGCTGTGAACCTGACCTTCACCCTGGATCCTAGATTCTGGCTGAGCTGGAGCACATTGAAAAACTGTTGAGGTTATGTCTTCTCAAAATAAATGAATCAGGATAGAAGGTGGAAGGTCTGTGAGGCAAAGTTGATGCTTTTAGACTTAAGCTTGAGTTAACTGTTAACTGTGGAAGAATTTGGGGAATAGGGATATAATTCAAAGTACCACTTTGAATTGGTACCATGTAAGATCATGTATCAGCTCCCCTGGTGGCTCAGATGGTAAAAGCGTCTGCCTACAATGTGGGAGACCCAGGTTCGATCCCTGGGTGGGGAAGATCCCTGGAGAAGGAAATGGCAACCCACTCCAGTATTCTTGCCTGGAAAATCCCATGAAGAGAGGAGCCTGATAGGTTACAGTTCCTGGGGTCGCGAAGAGTCGGACACGACTGAGCAACTTCACTTCACTTCTTCACTTCACGATCATGTATCACATAAGATCAATAACATATCTGTACCTAAGATAACTGAGTGTGTGTGTGTGTGTGGGGGGGGTTGTATGTAAATAAGATCATGCTTTTGAGAGCCTTAAACAGCATTAGGATCCTTTGCATAATTCTTTGACTGCATATTTCCAGGTCAGTCATTAAGGAATTAAGGAAAGGAAGCTAGGATAGAATTCTCTTTGTCCAAGCAAATATTTTTCAAGAACATTTTTCTAGGAGTTGATCCATCTATCATAGAATGTCAGGATTTGGAAAGACCAGAAAATGGAGAAGCTCCATCATCAATCATAACTGTGAGATGAGGTTTTTAAATGTCCTTTCTCCACTTTACCTGTGTGTACTTGAGCATGCTCTTATGTCTGATTCTTCACAATCGTATTAAGTGTAGCCCAACAGGTTCCTCTGTCCGTGGGATTTATCAAGCAAAAATACTCAAGTGGGTTGCCATTTCCTATTCCACTAGATCTTCCTGATCGAGGGATCAAGCCCATGTCTCTCCAACACTGGGAGGTGAATTTTTTACCACTGGTACCACCTAGGTGCCCTTTAACTGCAGAATCACTTTCTGATAGGAACACAGGCTTATAATAGGATTTAAGCATTACTTACTCTTAAGTGTTGCTTACTGTCTCCCCTTCCTAATGTTTGCAATCTAGTGTGGAAAATGTCCTCCTGAAAGCTAAATCTGTAAGCTTCCCATTTTTGAAAACAAAATTTCACTGTTACATACCAAGGGTGTTTAGTATTGTCTATAGCTGATATCAAGCTGCAAAGTCAAAACTGAGTTGTGTGACCAGGTATAACTTGCACAGAAAAAGAAGTTAGGCACTTAGCTGTGTCTGACTCTTCGCAACCCTCATGGACTGTAGCCTGCCAGACTCCTCTGTCCATGGAATTTCTGAGGTGGAAGATAATGCAGGGATCAAATTATTACAGTTCTTATATATCCTGTTAGAAATGTTTGAGGCTTATCTTAAAGAGAAAAACGTGGAAGGTGTATAGCTAAAAGGTTTCACACAAAGAGAGTAACATGGTAGAATGTGCATTTTTCCAGTCTTGGGAAACTGTCCACCTTAGCTGACACACAGGTCAGAATGCCTGCATTCTGATCCAGCTCCTGGTGATTAAGTTCTGGGTGACCACGACTGCCCCTGAGCTGATGAGAGCTTCTGCAGGGCCTGCAGTTTACTGGAGACAGTACTCACATCAGCACAGAAAACTGGGGCTGGATGGGTCTCACCTTCCCCTGGAGACAGTGCATCCATAAATCCCAGCAAATGCCTTTCACTTCTTTGTATTTCCTTCTTTGTCTGCTAGCTCTTATTTTTGGATATTATCATTTACTTCTGGGTCTAAACCCAAGAGCCAGCTGAACCCCTTCTTCTCCTGTGGAGAATCTCACATCCCTCCCTCTGTTGGCAGCCCATCTAACAGGGCAGGGTTTCAACACATAATTTTTATTTCTCTGTTATGAGCTCTCGTCTCCTGTTACTAAAGCTTCTGTGAGGAAAACAGAATTATTTATGCTATTTTTAAAGAAGAGAGCTAGATTCCTTCTTTTCTTTTCTTTCTTTTTCTTTTTTTTTTGTTGGGAAGATCTTTAAACACCATAAACTTTGGGCTAGCCGGATGTGCCAGCTTTCCTCCTGGGGGTGCACACAGCCACTGCTTAATACAGAGCCATTCAAAAGGCGGCCTTGTTGGGGGAGCTGAGCGGTGATAATGCAGAATTCCTCTGTTAGGAACCATGACTCTGCTTGGAGACATATGTAGACCCAGAAGGCAGTAGCTTAAGGCTCTGGAAGATGAAAGGAATGGAGTGCCTGATCAGGACCCCAGAGACCGCCGTGGTCCAGGCGCCTGCACGCACCCAGCGGCTTTCATGGCTGCTAGCCTTTCTTGTCTTGTCTTTTTATCTGTTCCTTCTCTACTTCTTTCCTTCCTCCCTCCCTCTCTTCTTGCTTTCTTTCATTTTTTTTTCCTAATCTCCTTGGCAAAACTCAGGTGAATTGGGGGCAAGAAAAGGACATGGGAGACAGGAAAATATGTTGACTCAGATCTCACAGATGTAGTTATTATTTCAAGTGCATGAGATGTGTAGGTAACAGGCCTGCTTTTTCCCCTTTATTTAACCTTTGTTGTTGTTTTTCACTCACTAAATCACATCTGACTCTTTGTGGCCCCACGCTCTACAGCCCACCGTGCTCCTCTGTCCTCTCCACTATCTCCCAGAGTTTGTTCAAATTCATATCCATTGAGTCCTCCACCGCCCCCATATTTTAACATGGATAACCATAAAAACAAAATGCTCATATAAAAGAAAGTTAATATGTAGGCTGTGAAAAGAATCAACTCCTTGAGCTGACAGGCAGACCTAGTCACAAAGCCTGATTCGGACACTTTGCTCACGGTGGATGTCCGGCTAAGCAATCCCTAACTCTGGGATCCTTGAAAGATTGAACCACGTCACAAAGATTAAGTGCAAAATGAAGCTGGTGCTACAAACAGGTGCTCAAATAACCTTTTTCACTTCTAATATTCAATATTCATTTATTGCTCATAACTTCAGGAAAGTCATTTAAACAGGTTGTTTTGCCTTTAGAACAGGACCTTTAAAACAGGGCTGAAAGCTGTACACATAAGACATGTCAAAGTATTAAATAAGTTAACATGTTAGTTTGCCTGTTACTTGCAAGATGCTGTATACACACATCTATTACACATGTTGCCTGCGTGTTGGTTGCTCAATCATATCAGAGACTTTGTGACTCCACGGGCTGTAGCCAGCCAGGGTCCTCTGTCCATGGAATTCTCCAGGCAAGAATACTGGAGTGGGTAGCCTTTCTCTTCTCCAGGGGATTTTCCTGACCTAAGGATCGAACCCAGGTCCCCCGCATTGCAGGCAGGTTGTTTGCCATCTCAGTCACTAGTGAAGTCTATTACACGTGTTAGTCAATATAGTTTATGTCAACAGGAACAGGAAAGTGCTCTGTGGACAGAGATCTACTATGTGGTAGATGCTGTATGAGGAGCTTCACAATTATACGCTCTCTAATCATCGCAACCACTTTGTGCAGGATGTGAGATCGTTTCTATTGGGTGGATGGTGGAACTGGGTCATCGGTTCTGGGTTAGATGGAGGCTAATATGGATTCCTTTTATACAGTTCACGAGGTTCTCACAGCAGGTATATTGGGGTGATTTGCCCCTTCCTCGTCCAGTGGAACACATTTTCTCCGAGCTCTCTGTTATGACCCGTCTGTCTTGGGTGGCCCTACATGGCGTGGCTCATTGAGTTATGCGAGGCCCTTCACTACGACAAGGCAGTGATCCGTGAACGGTATCACTGATGCAATGGACATGAACTTGGGCAAACTTTGGGAGATGGTGATGGACAGAGAGTCCTGGTGGAGTGCTGCAGTCCATGGGGGTCACAAAGAGGTGGACACAACTGGGCAACTGAACAATAATGACAGCAACAACATGGATTCCACACTTACTGTACCCTTGTCCCTGTCCCCAACATTTTAGATGCATTGCTTCATTTAATGATTTTATTAACCATACAATATAAATAGACAGTTATCTTCATTCTACGGATTGGAAAACTGAGATACAGAGGCAGTCAGTCACTTTTCCAAGGTTATATATATAGCTAGTAAGTGATAAAATAAGATTAGAACTAAAGCATTCTGATATCAATGTCTTTCCTGGTGGCTCAAAAGTAAAGAATCCATCTGCAATGCAGGTTTGATTCCTGGGTTGGGAAGACCCCCTGGAGGAGAGCATGGCAACCCACTCTTGTATTCTTGCCTGAAGAATCCCACAGACAGAGGGGCCTGGCAGGCTACAGTCCATAGAGTCACAAACAGTGGACACAACTGAAGCAATTTAGCATGCACTCACCTGTTGTCTGTCACCAGGACCTGGAGTCTTGTGCATAATACTGAATGACAAAGTATTGACTTGGTTCTGAAAATTTATCTGTTCAGCTCATCGATGTTGTCTTAACTTGACACTGATTCATGAATTACAATATTATTATTTACTTCATTGTTTCCAAAGGCAATAAATATATTATTCAAATAAATTATGTTGATAAAATCAGTACCATTAGTATAGAGATTGCTAACCTGCCATCCTCAGTAGCTATATTCTTAAATTAGGTCTATAACCTGGGTTTCTGTACTTATGCATCTATTTATTAATCTATGTGTTCTCCCATGAAGCTGGGCTGGTGCTTAATGATGCTTCTCTGAAGGATGTCGCAATCAGAAGATATTTGAGTCCAAGCTCCAAAAATAATTAGTGATGTTCATCATTACTGCCATGGGCTTGCATTCACAAGCTCCAGAAAGCTCTAAAACTGTAAGAACCTAGGCAGCTAGAGCATTCTTCTTTCTAACTGTCTCTTCACACTTTCCAAGAAATATTCTGCTTCTTCAGCTAGTACCCCTCGCCCTTAAAAGTACAAATTCATCTTATCTCTTCATATTCTCTACCTGGTATCCTCAGTGACACAGCAGCTGCTAAAGAATCGGCAAAGTAGAATTAAACAAGAGCAAGAGATGGTAATAAAAAATGTGAAAATGCAAGGAAATATTTAGCTCTGATGTGGATAAATGTGTGTGTGTGTGTGGGTGCACACACATCTACATATGTGGTTAGTTGCTCAGTCGTGTCTGACTCTTTGTAGCCCTGTGGACTGTACCCCAAAGAATATTGGAGTGGGTTGCCTTTTCCTGCTCTTCACACTTTATATATATGTACAGTTTATATACACATAGGAGAAAATGCATATAACAATTTGTAAGACGTGAAAACTATAGACTTGTCACAAATATTTTTTGAAAAAAGCAAGATTTTATAATATTCAGTATTACATAACCAGAGTGAAACTAGCTTCCCAGGTGGCTCAGTGATAAAGAATCCACTTGCCAAGGCAGGAGACGCAGGTTCGATCCCTGCATCGGGACGATCCCCTGGAGAAGGGAATGGCAACCCACTCTAGTATTCTTGCCTGGGAAATCCCATGGACAGAGGATCTGGCTGTCTACAGTCCACGGGGTCGCAAAGAGTTGGACACAATTTAATGACTAGACAACACCAGTGAGACCAGGGTGAGCTCCAAGTGTGCTGAAACCACAGACAAGTTCACCAGTTTCCTCCATCACATCTGGGTTGTTCAAGGGCTGAAAGCTCTGAGGGTCATTTCTGTGTGTTTGCTGACAGAGCCGATGAAAGGAACAAACCCATCCGCCAGTTTGACAAAGCCTCCCTCCTTTTCAGCAGTAAATAGGGAGGCTGGGGCTGTCTAATTGAGAAATCGTGTGTCAGCAAAGAATTACATAAAGCCAGTGGGACACATTTTATTCTGCATTTCACTGTTACGTACCTCTCCCCCTTTTCCTAGAACAGATTTCCCCCTGGCTTTGAAAGATGCTAATGGAGCGTTATTAGTCCAGGAAGAAAATTGCCCTGGAGAATCATAATGATTTCCGAGCCATGGCGACAGCAAACCAGACCGTTTAAGACAAGCGGGGTTTTAGTTCCTGTAGAAAGAATCTGAGCTGAGAGAGAAATTGCAAGTGAAAGTCCCATGACATGTAAGACAGAAAAGGAGGACAAGGTTTGGGACAGTTTTCGTTGCTGAACTCATGCATGGAGACACCCCAACCTTTCCTGACCTCTGAGATTTGAAGATGGGATTAAATATTTAAGGTTGGATTTAGCACTTTCCCAGGTTTTTCTTTCATGAGCATTTGGAGGTAAAAGTGCACAACAAAACAAAAACAAACGCCTCCTCCCACCCCAAAGGAGGAGGGGGAAAAAAACCAAAAACCTCTAATGCTGTGGTTCATGGGGTTGCAAAGAGTTGGACACGACTGAGCGACTGAACTGAACTGAATGCTATTATCCACAACGTTATAGTCACTTTTTTCCTAGATATCTTTAAGAACTGTTGTGTAACCATCTGGGTTTTATACTTGTTTTATAATTTAGTATAGAAAAAGCAAAAGAAACGGGAAGAGTTGGAGAAGAGTTGTTTGATGTCCACATGTGATTATTTGCAAACTATTAGGGAAGTCTCTTTGGGGATTCTCAGGACTTTCTGAATCTGACCTGCCAAATGTTGAGTGAGCTAGAGTACATAGCTTTTAAGGCATAATAAAAGACAGTGATCAATGGTGCTCATTAAATTATTTTTACTTCCATACAAATTCTAAGATGACAAAAAGGATGAGACAATGATAAAGACTTCAGATCAACAGTCCAGATCCTATAGAAAGAGAGAAAACAGGAGAGAGATAGAGAGAAAGAACAGATGAAGTAAGACAGACATGGATCTGGACCCAAGACACTGCCTCTTCTCCATGTTTGGCTCCGGGAGGTAACTGGTTGCTGGCATTGTGGAGCTTTGGCATTTCATAGGCCACCACAGTGGAGACGGCAATGGCACCCCACTCCAGTACTCTTGCCTGGAAAATCCCATGGACGGAGGGGCCTGGTGGGCTGCAGTCTATGGGGTCGCACAGAGTCAGACACGACTGAGTGCCTTCACTTTCACTTTTCACTTTCATGCATTGGAGAAGAAAACAGCAACCCACTCCAGTGTTCTTGCCTGGTGAACCCCAGGGATGGGGGAGCCTGGTGGGCTGCTGTCTATGGTGTCACACAGAGTCAGACACGACTGAAGCCAACTCAGCAGCAGCGGCAGCAGCAGCAGCGGCAGCAGCAGCAGCAGCAGCAGCAGGCCACCATAGTTAGAGTCCTTGGTTAGTGATGTATTAGTTGCGTGGTCTTGATCAAGTTATGGAACATTTTGGAGGTACTATTTTTCAAATCTGTTAATACCAGAGATTACATGAGGATTAAAAAGAATAATGTTTAATACAGCATTTGGAACACAGTAATAAATAGCTTGCATAGGCACTCATTTTTTAATTGCCTGAATATTTAATAATATTTATTATAACATTTATTTAATCCTTTGATCTCCTTCATCTCTCATCCTGACACACATGAAAATATGTGAGCTCATAACTCAGCCTTTTGTCCATTTGGCTCCAAAGATAAAGTTTTTGCCACCTATAGATGCTGGGTTTGAATCCCAGAACCAATTTTCACTGTCTAACTTTTACAAGTATCACAATCTTGTTGAATCACATTGTTTAAATGGAAATAGAGACAGTAGGAGGAAAATGTCTCTTCCCCATGGAATTATTGATAAATCTACCCCATTTTATTTTGTCATATCCATCCCTTTTGCTAAGGCTCTGTGTTGACCATCTCCTTTATGATAATAGATCTCATTTCAAAACAAGAGCAAAAAAAGAACAATAATAAATTACTTAAAGTATTCAGAAAAGAAAAAGGAAATGCAATAGACACCTATGTTCTCAGCATCCAGATTTAGCAGATTGATTCAACAAGAATCAGTTGTGAATAAGCTGGCAACTGGGGTGATGATTGGAAACCAACCATGCAAATATTCTTGCTTTCGTGGGATTTGTATTTGACTGATAAATATTAATGTGGTCATATTTACTTCAGGTAATTTTTAAAGCCTACCACTTTCTCTACTGCAGGAGTCATCTTAAGCAACTCTGGGAGGCCTCAGAGACAGTGGCCCACTGGAGACCATGACCAGTGCTCCTCACACTGCATCTGGCCTCATGTGGAACATGTCTCAGGGCAGAGACATGAATCTGGCCGAGAATCTGGCATCCCTGAAGCTGCCCAGAGGCGCCAGAAGACAAACGTATTAGTGCTAGTGGGAGTCAGACTTTAGCAGTGCGGGCAGGCAACAGGAGGGGGCTGGAGATTACTTTCTGCTTGATTCCTGGCTCCTATGAACAGGAGAGGCACTGGGCTCCTGTGTGCCTGTGCGCAAGTGTTCCTTGTGCTGAGCACTGGCTAGATGTTTTCTTGAAGGGGGGCCAGCTGTTATTTGTTTAACACCTCCCTTTCCTTTCCCCACACTCTGGATGTATATTTCTCATACACACACAAACACATGCAAACATACACATTTATATATATACACGGCATGTACATGAGAATATATATTTACATATATATGACTTGCACAGGAGAATACATAGGCATATGGCATTCATGAGTGTGTGTATATATATATATATATATATGTAAAATGAATATGCTTGTATTGTGTTCATGTACCATTTATATATGTATTTACATGTAGTCATGAGTTTTGTTGAGTGCTATTTTGTACTATTACTATACATTGAGAGATGGCTTTAAGAAAATTCATAAAACAAACAAAAAACTCAAATAAATTGCTAAGCTTTAATGTTGGGATTTTAGGTGACTTTTTACTTCTTTTTTTCCCTTTTTCTGTTTTTTTTTTCATAATTCATTATATTGTTTTGAGTTTTCTGTAAGACAAGTATATATAATGCTTAGAATCAGAACAAAAACAATAAAGTTATTTTCATTAAAAATTAAGAACTCTCTGAGCTTACTGGCCATGAGTCATTCCTCTTTTGAGCTGCAACAGCTGAGGAGTCATCAATAATTACAGCAACAACTATGCTGCCATAGAATCACTTTCTTTCCAGTTAGAATAAAAATTGAGACAGTGTGTAGATTAATACCCCGCTTCACACACACATTTCTTTATAAGATCGTGATGGTTTTCCATTCCTTTGCTGTTTGTTTCATGGCACATATCACTGCATTTGTATTATATTCTAACTTAGTGTCTGTCTCTCCTCTGGAAATCAGTTTCATCAAAGAAGGATTCCAACTCTTTTATGTACTGTAGAAAGTTTTATAACAAGTTTTTAAAACTAGAAGAGCTCCTGGCGCAGGGAGATATTCAATAAATATGTTTGAATGAATTAATGAAGGATAGGAAAGAAAAAACCTACTATGCAACTAGGGCTTCCAGCTGGCTCAGAAGAACCCACCTGCCAGTGCAGGAGACCTAAGAGACACGAGTTCAGTCTCTGGTCAGGAAGATCCCCTGGAAGAGAGCACAGCAATCCACTCCAATATTCTTGCCTGGACAATCCCATGGACAGAGGGCTACAGTCCTTAGGGTTGCAAAGAGTCGATCATGACTGAAGCGACAGCACACACGCACTATGCAACTAATGAAAACTAACACTTATTAGGTGTTCTGAATACATGACAAGTGTAAGCCCTTCATTATCCTATGAGAAAGGTATGCTGATCCACAGTTTATAGGTGAGGAAATGTGGGATCCGAGAGAATAAGTGTCAGCAGAGAGGCTCACTGTGGCTGCTCTGCTGGACTTTGAAGTCAAGAACTTTTCGCTGGACCATTCCCCTCTGCACTTGTACAGGCTCTTATGTTATTCTCTGTCCCTAAGCCTCAGTGCTATTCACCATCTCGATCCTTAGAACTAAGCAGGACTTTCTCTAGCCAGGCTCGCATTTCACATTGGCTGAAGTCATAGCCCCAAACCTGCTTTGAGAGTTTGACAAACCTGCGTTGTGACAGTCCTCCCCATTATTGTCTTTCCATGTGCTTCTCACCTCCTTCCACACATCCGTCACATCCATCACATCCCCTTTGGTCCCTCCAACATTATCCACTTAACTCCAGAATGAGTTTTTACACTCCCATTAAGGTTGAAGACATCTGATCCTTTCCGATCCAGACCTGAGACTGGATAGGAATATGTATGTATGTATGTCACACGCATTTTAATTACATGTTTGTCAATCATTTGATTTAAGGTCACAGTCTTTTCTTTAAACGCAAATATTGTGATTGGTGTTCTACTTATTCTGTCTTGGGAAAAAACACACATAATGATTTATTTTCAATTTCTAATTTGTATTTTTTTTTCAGGTGGAGCAGTATCTTGTACACACTTGCAAATCAAACTGAGAGTAGATATCTTGGGTTTTGTGATTTTCCTCCAACTTTCAGGTAAACTTACTCACAGCAGTTTCAATATGAACATTTTTAGTCAGCCATCTATTTCAAGTGAATTTTCAAAGCAACTATGATTTTCTTTTTATAATCATTTATAATAGAATGTTGTTGCTGTTAAGTTGCTAAATTGTGTCTGACTCTTTACAGCCCCATGGAATGCAGCACGTGAAGGTCATCTGTCCTCCACTATCTCCCCAAGTTTGCTCGAATTCAAGTCCATTGAGTCGGTGGTGCTATTTAACCACCTCATCTTCTATCACCCCCTTCTCCTCCTGCTCTCAGTCTTTCCCAGCATCAAGGTTTTTTTCCCAATGAGTCAGGTCCTAGTTTATATAATATTGATTATATAATTTAATTAGCATAGAATTACAATTGTCAGGAGTTTCCCACGTGGTGCTAGTGGTAAAGAATCCATCTGCTAATACAGGAGACAAGAGATGTAGGCTTGATTCCTAGGTCAGGAAGATCTCCTGGAGGAAGGCATAGCAACCCACTCTGGTATTCTTTCCTGCAGAATCCCATGGACAGAAGAGCCTGGTGGGCTACAGTCCACAGAGTGGCAAAGAACCGGACAGGACTGAGGTGACTTAGCACCTATGCATGCACAATTGTCATAAACTGTTTAGGAAACAAGAAAACATATCTTTTAACAAGCATCCAACTTTGAAGCCAAATAAAATACTGTGTTTGACAGTTGTCTAATGGCTCCAAAATACTATTGTGCTATGAATTTTAGATATCATGGTTTACAGAGAAAATCAGTGCGGGGTATTCATTGGAAGGACTGATGCTAAAGCTAAAGCTTCAGTATTTGGCCACCTGATGTGAAGAAGTAACTCTGGAAAAGACCCTGATGATGGGAAAGATTGAGGGAAGGATAAGAAGGGGAGAATAGAGAATGAGATGGTTGGATCATATCAGCAACTCAATGGACATGAGTTTGAGAAAGCTCTGGGAGTTGGTGATGGACAGGGAAGCATGGCATGCTGCAGTCCATGGGGTCTCAAAGAGTCAGACACGACTGAGCAATGAACTGAACTGAACAAAGGGGATTCAGACCTGGATTTTAAAGTTTCATTGTACTGTAGGGTTTCTTGCACCTGTGTCCCCTCTTAGGTCTTGCTGCTACAAATCCTCTCCAGTCTTTCATGAACCTTTTCTCTATTAATATCCCCACTGTCTTGACCCACATCTCTGGGGAGCCATAACTCCCCACAGATAAACCAAGGCATCACCTTACCACAGTCAGTCTAGACTCCAGAATGATTCTGACTTTCCACAGACTGCGGGACAGTGTTTTTTTTTTTTTTATTGTTGTTGTTGTTTTAACAGAATCCCCTCTGAAACTCATGAAGTGTGCCCCTCACTGATTTCTAGCAACCATAGTCAGACATGCTGAACCGGAGGGAGAGAAAGCACATTTAATTTGGATAAAGACATGGCTCCTTTTCCCACCTTATCCAATTAGGCAATTATAACATTGGGCCAGAATTTTCTCCCACGTTTTGTGCATGCAACATAATTCTGCCACCAGCTGCTCACCAACATTTTGTTGTCTCCTCAACAGACAACAAATGACAGAACAGTTCAGCAGAGGGTGATCTGCCAGCAAAACCGAGACGCAACCCCTTCCAACCAGCCTGTCATTAGGAAGCTGTTTTCCGTTTCTGAAATAAACTCACTGAAATTGCTGCTTTCCTCCATCTGTGTTTCTACCTAGAAAAGAGAAAGAGATGTTCCCCCATCTCATTGGTCCTGGGGTGTGTGGCAGGACACCCACAAAGACTTATGCAGTGAACACCACGGGAGACAGCTACCTAGGCTTAGAGAACAGACATTTTATGCACTTCATTCTTTCAGTATTAAGAGTGCTTTGGTATTAGGTATTAGGAGTGTTTCAAAATATGACCACCTGGCCTGGGGACCATTCTTTTGTCACATCAGCTCTATCCTTTTTCATTAATGTCATTCATTTTTCTTCTTCCCTGATCACACTCTCCATCTACATCATCCCATCTTCAATCTCAACCCTCCCCTCCAACCCTCATTTGCTGTCATTTAGTTGCTCAGTCTAGTCTGACTATTTTCAACCCCATAGAATGTAGCCCCTTAGGTTCCTCTGCCCATGGGATTTCCCAGGCAAGCATGCTGAAGTGAGTTGCCATTTCCTACTCCAATCTTCCAGACCCAGGGATTGAACTCGGGTCTCCTACATTGACAGGCAAATTCTTTACGACTGAGTCACCAGGGAAGCCCCCAACCCTCATTAAGAGTCTACTATGTTTAAAATTGGAGAAGGCAATGGCAATTCACTCCAGTACTCTTGCCTGGGAAATCCCATGGACGGAGGAGGCTGGTAGGCTACAGTCCATGGGGTCTTGAACAGTCGGACATGACTGAGTGACTTCACTTTCACTTTTCACTTTCATGCACTGGAGAAGGAAATGGCAACCCACTCCAGTGTTCTTGCCTGGAGAATCCCAGGGACGGGAACCTTTGGACATGACTGAGTGACTGAGCACTCAGGAAGGAAAAGAGCACATGAAGGAAAGCAGGGCTAAGGAGGAGGTGACGTTTCAAACAAGATGTCTGGGCAACAGAGATGTCTGCTCAGTTGGGGGCTGGCAAAGAGTGAGGACACAAATCTTACCAACTTGGCAGAGACAAGGGGAGCAGAAAAAAGGGAGGGAGAAAAGAAATTTCTGCCAGAAGTATGGTGTCTCTGAAGGACAAGCCCAGGGCAAGGTGACCCATCACACCCCAAGCCCAATAAGGAGAGAAGGAGTTACCCTTCCTGGAGATCACAGGCACTGGAGGAGACAGACATTGAAACCAGGAGGCCAAATGCCTTTAATAGACAGTACACAGGGCACCAAAGTTCTATGTAATCCCTCCTAGGCTTCTCTGAAAAAGCGAGGTCAGCCACGTACAAACAAACCTTATTAAATCAGGATTTGTCAGGGGTTTGTTGTTGTTCAGTTGCTCAGTCATGCTCAGCTTTTTGCAACCCCATGGACTGACTGCAGCATGCCAGGCCTCCATATCCTTCACCATCTCCTGGAGCCTGCTCAAGGAGTTGTCAAAGGGTTGGGTCCTAGAAAAAGGGCAAGGCTTTACAGTGTGAAGTGTGTTAACATGAAATGGACAGTGAGATCATGGGTGGGCAGAACTCATTGAATGGGGAGTAAAAGTGTCCAGGAAGGGAAACATTGGCATTCCCAACCCCACTGCAGCCATGAAAGTCCTAGTGTGGTTGAATCAGGCACAGATGGGTGTCTCAGAGTGCACAGCAGGGAGTCCAAGCAGATTTCAGCTGAATAGCTGAGGACACTTCACCTGATGTCCATGCATATTCATGAATGTGATTAGTCTTATTCCCAACTGAAGGATGAGAAAGCTGAGACTTAAGAGAAATTATGTAATTTACTCAAGGTCACATAATTCAAAACAAAGCTATAGGGAAGTCAAACATTTCTCCTCTACAATGCCAAGATTTATTAGGAATATCTAAAAATCAAAAATATTGTCAGTTCTTTAATTTATATGGTCATTATTATACCATTTGACTAACTTCATATGGATAAGAATAAACAGGTAATTGTGGTTAAATATTCTGATAGATACCGTCATTTTTACTATGATTTTAATCTGTTTCCTTTTCATTGCCAAACTCTGCACATTCAGAGATGAGAGATAACTATTGTTCTGTCTGGTTGTATGGCATTCAGTTCTAGAAAGAGGGTCATTTGAAGGAAAGCTATAAGGTTTACAAATAAAGGAGACAGGTAAAATGAACTCTACTCTGAGAGACAGCAGAGGAAAATAGGAGTTCAAATGGATGTTACTGATCATCTCCAAAGTCAGGGACATCAGAGAAAAAATATGACAGAGAGGGCTTTGTAAGTTTTTAAACCTTTAAAAAAATCACTCTTCTATGATTATAAAGTCTATATGCCTACCTACATAATGTAGGGGTATGAAAGTGAAAATGGTCCATATTGTTGTTTTAACACATTCAAGATGATGCAGAAACACACAAGTGAAGGCTATCAGCAAGAATACAAACCCAGAGAACTGCAACATACTACAAATTCATAGCTATTCATTGTGGGGGGAGGGAGTTTCTACATGTTATGAAATGGGGTTTCTTAGGCCAGTCACTTTTTAAATATCCTATAATCTGGGTCATTCTCGCTGAGAACTGGTAGTTTTCAAGTGTAAAGTATATCTTGAGAGTTAAAAAATAATTGGGTAAACAAACAAAGATTGTATTTGCAGCAACATGGATGGACCTAGAGATTGTCATATGGAGTGAGGTAAGTCAGATAGAGGAGAAATACTGTATGACCTGCCTTATATGTGGAATCTAAAGAGAAATGATATAAACGAATTTACAAAACAGGGAGAGACTCACGGACTTAGAGAATGAACTTATGGTTGCTGGGGGACAGAATGGGAGGAAGGGATAGGGAGTTTGGCATGGACATGTACACAGTGCTATATTTAAAATGGATAACTGACAAGGACCTACTGTATAGCCCAGGGAACTCTGCTCAATGTTATGTGGCAACACGGAGGAAAGGGGACTTTGCAGGATAATGGGTACATGTATGCATATGGTTGAGTTTCTTCTCTGTTCACCTGGAACTATCACAGCACTCTCAATTGAATATACCCCAGTACAAAATAAAACATTTCAAAAGATGAAACTGGTATTATTATTATTATTATTATTATTATTAAAATAAATAAAGGCATATTTGTGGAATGGAGCACCTTTGAATACATAGGAAGTGTGTTACTGCGGTCTTCCTCCAAGATGCCTTAACTCACGGCCAAGAAGGAGCAATGGCCAGCTGTGTCAAGCAGTCACGCTCAGTCCTGACTGCCTGTCCCATGTGGACTCTAGCCTTGCTGCACCAGAGCATCTGTCGACCCCGCAGAAGCCTCACGCCTGGTGTGGGGAGCATGCACGCTCCCATGGTTATCCCTGACCAAGTGGCCCAGGTGCAGAGGGCCCCGAACTGACCAAATTTGTGGGTACGGAGCTGGAACAGTTTATGCAGCCCCAGTTTACAGATGCACACATCATTTATCAACTTATTAAAAATAATTCTTTTTTGGCAGCGGGCTCTGAAAGAATTTCAGTGCTTTTCTTTCATCAACTTTATATCACTTAGTCTTTGGATGATAATGATTTACTTCAGCATTTTGAGAAGTACCAAGATGTGCTGTGTTAGTCACTGGGGTGAACACTGGATTCTGGTGAAAACTGGCCACATGATGAAGAGGTAGACTGACACCAGTGAGCATATGTGCAGTGAAGTCGCTTTGATCTTGTCTGACTCTTTGCGACCCCATGGACTGTAACTTGCCAGGCTCCTCTGTCCATGGGATTGCCCAGGCAAAAATACTGGAGTGGGTCGCCATTCCTTTCTCCAAGGGATCTTCCCCACCCAGGGATCAAACCCGAGTCTCTTATGTCTCTTACATTGACAGGTGAGTTCTTTACCATTTGTGCCACTTGGGAAGCCCATAGACTGACATTTCACAGAAGAAATTCTGCTTCACAGGCTCCAGTGTAGATGCCCCTGTTGCCCACCTGTCACTACTGACATTTGTCAAACACAGTCACATATTCAGACACTTCTTGAAACACTATTATTCCAACACAGACAAATCTGCTGCCAAAATATCCCAGTTGCATTTCCATTTCTGCAAAAAGAAAAGAAATTTTATGCTGAAATGTTCAGGGCAAGCATATCCACAAAAGCCCAGCAAATGAGTTATGAGCCATGCTTCCTGATACAATAAAATATGAATCTCCTGGACTATACAGATTTCAGCATTACTTGTGAGTTATATGGTCACTTGCAACTCACAGAAATAGTTTCATTCCAATATCTATATTGTCATACTCTCTCCTTCATATTGCTGGCCAGTTTAGCTATACATCTGACAGTCAGTACAGTTCTAAACATTATACTGGCTTCCAGGATTTGTTTTGAACACACTTTTGCTATTCTTTTATCCCTTCTTCAGCAGAGGCAAAAGAAAGTGTCATGGATACTGAAGGACCCAAATAAAACAAATAACCGAGGACTGATTAAGCCACCGACTCATCCATCCAACAATCTATTTATCCACTGAAAAGTACTTCTGAATATGAATACTACTTCTTTTAATTAATAAAATAATATTTTGGCCATTCTGTGCAACATGCAAGATCTTAGCTCAAGAGCAGAGATTGGATCTCATCTCCTGTGGTTGTTGTCTTTGCTAAGTCCCTCAGTCATGTCCGACTCTTTGTGACCCTGTGGATTGTGGATGCCAGACTTCCCTGACTTTCACCATCACCCTGAGTTTGCTCAGACTCACATCTATTTAGTTGGTAATCAATCCAACCATCTCATCTTCTGTCATCCCCTTTTCCTTCTGCCTTCAATCTTTCCCAGCATCAGGGTCTTTTCTAAAGAGCTGGCTCTTCACATCAAGTGGCCAAATTTTTCAAGCTTCAGCTTTGTCCTCAGTCCTTCTAATGAATATTCAGGATTAATTTCCTTTACGACTGACTGGTTTGACAGTCTTGCCATCTAAGCGACTCTCAAGAGTCTTCTCCAACACCACATTTCAAAACCATCAGTTCTTCAGCACTCAGCCTTCTTTATGGTCCAGCTTTCACATTCATACATGGCTACTGGAAAAACCATAGCTTTGACTATATGGACCATTGTCAGCAAAATAATGACTCTGCTTTTCAATATACTGTCTAAATTTGTCATAGCTTTTCTTTCAAGGATCAATTTCATGGCTGCAGTCATCATCTGTAGTGATTTGGAGCCCCAAAAATAATCCTCTACAGTGGGAGTGCCTAATCTTAACTACTGGAACTCCAGGGAAGTCCCCACTCCCTCTTCATTTTACTTGTAATATGACCTAACGCCCTTTAGGCAGGCATCTAAACCTAAGACTTATATATTCATAAAACGTGGGAGTGGTAACTGCTGGATCACACAGTGCTGAAATGATTAAATGAAGTCATATTTGCCAAATATTTCTGGTCATTCTTTTTTCCTAACTAGCTGGGGGAGAGGTCACAGAAGCTACAATTTGGTTGCCCCAATACTGAATGTCTACATTTCAATGGGGTGTTTCAATCACACATAGGACACATGAAAGGAACTTGAATTTTCTAGGCCAGAGTAGAATGCCTCAGAGCTTCAGGCAGATCCTAAGTGTCATATGTCTATAGCTCCCTTGGTTGTATTGGGAATACTTCCTTCACATGTACCACCTTGAACTTAGGAAGTCATGCTCAGTTTTTTCAACCCTCATAGCCTAAAAGGGGCCATACTTCCTAAAACCAGATTAGAATGTTTGTTTGGCCAAGATTTATTATTATTATCATCACTATTGGTATTGTTAAATGCAAATTTTTATATAAAAAAATTATACCAACTCATAAAAATAAAATTGCATGATTTTGAAGGGAGATAAAATAAGTATGAAGGTGAAGTCGCTCAGTCATGTCCGACTCTTTGTGACCCCGTGGACTGTAACCTACTAGGCTTCTTCAGGCAAGAATACTGGAGTGGATTGCCATTTCCTTCTCCAGGGGATCTTTCCGACCGGGAAAGATCGGAACCTGGGATCGAACCCAGGTCTCCTGCATTGGAGACAGAGGCTTTAACTTCTGAGCCACCAGAGAAGCTGGTAAAATAAGTACAAAACTTAGCAAATATAGGTATGTTTAATATAATATGTGCAATGAGATTTGTTATAATTAAAATCTGGGACACAATTGGGAAATAATAAAGGCAGTTATGCTTGATGTAAACTAGAAAATATTCACCTATGGCCATACCATCCTGAGTATACTGAATCTCATCTGATCTTGGAAGCTAGGCAAAGTCAAGTGTTGTTAGTACTTGGATGGGAGAAAACATTCATTACCAACTCTGTAAGGACTCTGGACTGGGTAAGACAAGGGATGTAGAGATGACTAAGACAAGATCCTTTGGCTTAAGGAGCTGTTTATAAACCAACTAAATCTTTGAGTAGTCAGTTCAGTGGCTCAGTTGTGTCCGACTCTTTGCAACCCCATGGACTGCAGCACACCAGGCTTCCCTGTCCAACACCAGCTCCAGGAGTCTGCTCAAACTCAAGTCCATCAAGTCGGTGATGACATCCAATCATTTCATCCTCTGTCATCCCCTTCCTCTGCCTTCAATCTTTCCCAGCATCAGGGTCTTTTCCAATGAGTCAGCTCTTCGCATCAGGTGGCCAAAGTATTGGAGTTTCAGCTTCAACATTAGTCCTTTCAATGAATGTTCAGGGTTGATGTCCTTTAGGATGGACTGGTTGGATCTCCTTGCAGTCCAAGGGACTCTCAAGAGTCTTCTCCAACACCACAGTTCAAAAGGCTTTCTTATGGTCCAACTCTTACATCCATATATGACTACTGAAAGAGCCATAGATTTGACTAGACCAACCTCTGTTGGCAAAGTAATGTCTCTGCTTTTTAATATGCTATCTAGGTTGGTCATAACTTTTCTTCCAAGGAACAAAAGTCTTTTAATTTCATGGCTGCAGTCACCATCTGCAATGATTTTGGAACCTAAGAAAATAAAGTCTGTCACTGTTTGCATTGTTTCCCCATCTATTTGCTATGAAGTGATGGGACCAGTTGTCATGATCTTTGTTTTTTTGAACGTCAAGTTTTAAGCTAACATTTTCACTCTTCTCTTTCACTCTCATCAAGAAGTTCTTTAGTTCCTCTTCACTTTCTGCTATAAGGATGGTGTCATCTGAATATTTGAGATTATTGATATTTCTTCCAGCAATCATAATTCCAGCTTGTGCTTCATTCAGTCTGGCATTTCGTATGATGTACTCTGCATATAAGTTGAATAAATCAGGTGACAATATACAGCCCTGATGTTCTCCTTTCCTAATTTGGAACCAATTATTGTTCTGTGTCTGGTTCTGTTTCTTCTTGACCTGCATACAGATTTCTCAGGATGCAGATAAGGTAGTGTGGTATTCCCATTTCTTTAAGGATTTTCCACAGTTTGCTGTTATCCCCTCACTCAAAGTCTTTACCATAGTCAATGAGTCACCTTTGAGCAAGAGAAGACCTATAATTTCATTGGCTCAGTAAACAGTTTCCTGCAATACTCAGGACTAAACTACTGTGGCAGTTTTAGACATGTCATTGACATGACTTCTATCAAAGGGAGGACTGTGCAATCTACTTTTTTATTTTTCCCTGGGCCAACTTCAGTGACTGATTAATAGCCAATGGGATGCAGCAGAAGTGACACTGTGAAATGTCCAAGGTTAGGTCATAAAATGTAATGCATTTCTGTCTGGTTCACACAGGCATAGCTTAAGACACCCAAAGCCACAAGGTAAGGAATGTCATTACTCTGAGACTACCATGCTATGAGGAAGCTCAAACCATGGGAAGAGACTGTCAAGCTTCTGTCCCTAGCCTCAACTGAGGTCTCGGCCAACACAAGTCTCATGAATAAAGACATCTTCAGATGAATCCAACAGCAGCTGCTGAGTCCTCTCCAGAGGCTAATTCTTCCATCTAGGGTCTGTTATTACTGAGCAGAGGCTTACCATGTCTTCTATGCCTTGTCCATATTTCTGACCATGAAATCAAATGACATGCTAAAATGATGTTATAAGCAGCTAAGTTTTAGAGTCATCTACTACACAGAAGAAAGTAACAGGAATACCACTCTTCTCATCACATGGTCTAAAATATCTCTAGAGAAATTGGAGTGGAAAAGTGGTAAAATTGTCCTTGGCCAAAGCAATGAAAAGTCCATCATTAATCTCCAGATCTGACACTAAATGTCTGTGTTACTTTGAGCATTTCAAATAGATGTTTCAGTTTGAACAGTTTTCAAGTTTTTTTTTTTTTTCAAGTTATTGGTTCATGATTTTGGTAATTCCCAACCTACTTACTATCAGGCACTGTACTAGGTTCTAACACATATGGACTTTATCCTGACAAACAGCTCATGAGATGGGTGTGATTTTTCAGATTAAAAGACAAGGAAATTACCATCAAGAGCCAATGGTTATTATTTATTGAAGACTTAAGATGTGTCATAGGACTTCCCAGGTGGCTCAGACTGTAAAGCATCTGTCTATAATGCAGGAGACCTGGGTTTGATCCCTGGGTTAGGAAGATCCCCTGGAGAAGGAAATGGCAATCCACTCCAGTACTTTTGCCCAGAAAATCCCATGGACAGAGGAACCTGGTAGGCTACAGTCCATGGGGTTGCAAAGAGTTGGACATGACTGAGTGACTTCTTTTTTAAGATATGTCATATACTTTCTAACCACTTTATGTGTAATATCTCATTTCATCTTCATAATAACTGTGTTAATATGATCTTCATTTTATAACTGAGGACAACAAAGCACAAAACGTTACATGAATTAGCCAAGTTTACCCAATGAACAGGTCTTAGCTCAAGATTCCATTAAAAAAATACAATAGGCCAGGTGGCTTAAATAATAGGCATGTATTTCTCACAGTTCTGGAAGCTGGAACGCCCAAGATCAAGGTGTCAGACAATTGGGTTCCTGGTGAGAGCCTTCTTCCTGGCTTGCAGACATGTTTCCTCACTGTGTCCTTGTAGGGCAGAAAGAGAAAAATAGTTCTGGTTTCTTTTCCTCTTCTTATAAGAACGTAAATCTCATTATGGGGCCTTACCTTGGTGACCTCAGTCAATTACCTCTCAAAGGCCCCAACTACAAAGGCTATCACACAGTGGGTTAGGGCTTCAATAAATGAATTTGAGGGGTGTGGGGCCCCAAGTGGAGAAACCTCTATGGGCATAAGAGTAACATGCTAAGCTTGGGCTTAAAGAAAAACACACGCATTGCGGTTAGAAGCTAAGATGGCGCCTGCAGGAAGGAGTGAAGGCGTGGTCTATGTTGTTTGTCAAAATTTTTGGTTGGCCTTCTTGAATTCCGTGCTCCTGGACAATGCGTGATCACCATAGACCCCTGTCATGATGTAAGTGCATGGTAATCTGACCTTTAACTTGATTGGTAGAACTATGGAAAGTCCCTCGCAACGCCCGCCCCCACCCCCACTTGCCTTTATAAACCAAGAGCTTAGGACAATAAAGCGGAACTGCTCAGACAGAACCCCTGTTACGTCAGATTGTCTGTCACTCCCCGAGCAGCTGGGTTGGCGGACAGCAGGCTCACCTCTCCTTGGGACCCCTCTGCCTTGCTGAGGGAAGTTTCAAGGCCTCTCTCTTTTTGCAGCGCCCCCCACCCCCAGCAAGGGGGTTACAAACACTCTGCATAACAGTCTTATCTTCATAGCACAACTGTACACTTTAATGAAAAATATACCACAACACCAACATGGAAAATGTTTTCAAAAGTGTAAAAGATCACAGCAGTCTATATCTTCCCTGATTAAAAAATTGATTCAAAGCATGCATAGGGAAAAGTAGAAAGATGACATCAAAAAGAAACAGGAGGCAGGAATAATATTCATGTAGGAATAATAGTATTCATTTTTTTTCTTTATTGATCTGCAGTCAAGTTTCTTTTGTAGTATCATATTACCTCCATAGTATTAAAGTTCAGTTAATAAATGTATAGTCCCTTCCCAAACCTGATATAGAACCCAGGCCTCCTGCATTGCAGGCAGATTCTTTACCAGCTGAGCAACAAGGGAAGCCCAAGAATACTGGAGTGGGTAGCCTATCCCTTCTCCAGAGGATCTTCCTGACCCAGGAATCGAACCTGCATTGCAAGCGGATTCTTTACCAACTGAGCTATGAGAGAAGTCCCTTAATAATATGAAGTTCAGTATAATAATTTTATAGTTCCTTGGGCAGAAATGTCCATGTAGAAAACCATTTATTAATGAGTAAATGAGTGGAGAACGTGTCAAAGTTGAGTGGAGGCTTTTATATTTTATCTGAGACATGCTGTGTCCTTGAAAGGCAAGGAGGGCACATATACCCACACGTGGTAGGCCAGAAGACTGCTGCAGCCAGTGGGTTTTTGAGATCACTTTCTGGACAGTAGTGGAAGCAATACATCAGTGGTTCAATGCCATTAATTCTTCTCACTTTCAGGAGCCAGGAAAAGAGAAAGAAGGAGAAACCGCGTCAACGTTAAAAGGTTTACTTGGATTATCGTGGCAGAATTTGGCACTCACGCATTTGCAGACTTGGAGAATTCAGAGAGAAAGGAGGCGAATGGTGCTGAGTGACAGCACTCTAAGGGTCTACTGCAGACCCCTGAGACTCCACCATCCCTCAGAGACTGCATTTTGAGACCTGGGAGCTGGAGTGGAGACCGGGCTTGGTCTTTGCAGGTTGCAGAGAAGGGAAGCAGAACGCAGGTCTGTGTGACTCTGACTTTCCATTCTTTGTTGTTTTTCAAAATAGGGGTCACGGCCTCCAGATCCTAGCCCTAATCTTAACACAGATAAGAGAAAAGAAATGCCAGGCAAAAGATTTGAACTTTTGATGCCAAAAGCACGTCAGATAGTCATCAGAAAGAATGAGTTCATTGCTACCAGAGAGTATGTTTGAAAATTAACCAGGATGACGTCTTAGGGTGAACATAAAAATGTTTTTAAAAATCTGTACTTTTCGGAGAGTGTTTTGCCTATGTTTTCCTCTAGGAGTTTTATAGTTTCTGGTCTTACATTTAGATCTTTAATCCATTTTGAGTTTATTTTTGTGTGTGGTGTTAGAAAGGGG
>SJYF01000267.1:3194613-3207013 GCA_006410515.1 Procapra przewalskii | reverse complement strand
TGTCCATAGGTGTGTGGATTCATCTCAGGGCTTTCTATTTTGTTCCATTGATCTATATTTCTGTCTTTGTGCCAGTACCATACTGTCTTAATGACTGTGGCTTTGTAATATAACAGAAGAGATACAGAGGTATAGAACGGACTTTTGGACTCTGGGGGAGAGGGAGAGGGTGGGTTGGTTTGGGAGAATGGCATAAAAACATGTATACTATCATGTAAAAAATAAATAAATAAATAAATAAATAAGAAAAAAAAAAAAATCTGTACTTTTGTTAACTTATTAAGTAGCACCTCTGACCTGACCTGAACCTAGTGGGAGTTAGTTTACAGCCTCTGGGTTTTATATGCCGTGTGAATTTTCATGAGTTTCACTGCATAAATGCTAATGTGTTTGTTTATGTGGCACTGCTCCTGGCTATTAGGAAGAGCTGTATAATATTGGGGATCGTAAAAACCCAGAAAACCCTTATTCAAATTTGGCTCCGCTGGTTTCAGATAAGGGATTGTGGGCACCTATTGCATTCACAGATGTTTCTATTTCTCCCTGTCTATTCTCCCTGCTATGAGGCCCATGTGGTCAAATTTTAACCTTTATTTATTAAAACTTTGCGATGGTGATTAAACAGGAGCTTATTCAGTGAATGCTCTGTGCTTAGTAGGCAAAGAATACTCTTTTCCTCTAAAGGCAGAGATAGAAGAGAGATGCATGCTTGACTATAGCTTCAAACAGGTGGTTTGAAAAATGATTTTTATTAACTCTACATGACTACAACCATCTTCAGGGCAACTGGGCAAGAGAACATATGAAATCAAAGATGCTAGAGCTAAAGAGCACGAACAAACCAAAACAGAGATTTAACAAGGGAAACAGCAGCGATTGAACAGCCCAGACTTTGACGTGAGATTTGGATTCAAAATCTCATTTTGTCTGCTCTTAGTCCTTAAGTGAAAAAAAAAAAAAAAAAAAAGTCAGCATCTCTCAATTTGTTTCCTTAGCTGTTAAGTGGCAGTAGCAATATATCTCTCATAAAGATTAAATAGAATAAATGAGTTTTAGCACAGTGTCTGGCATTTTAACTACCTGCAAAAATAGACATTGTTTTAATGAAATGCACATGCTGATATTATGTTTACTGTGAAGTTTTCCTGCCGCATGCTGTTTGCGACAGTCCTGACCCTCAAGGAAGTCTGTTTCCATCTCTTGCTCATTAAGTTATTCACTGTGGCTGGAAATTTGACAACCATGATTTTCAAAACTTCTTAGGCTGTAAGTTCTGAACTGCTGGCTTGTTTTTCAATAGCTGGCTAAGCATCACTGAAGACTCTTGCCCAAAGATCTATGACTAGGTGCTCCTGGTACAGTGATTCACAGTTGCAGCTTCTGGGCCAGATAACTTAGAAAGGTGAGATTACCATGGCTCTTCAAGGAAATATTATTTGTTTTGTGACTCCTTAGTCAGGAAACCATTTAATACCCGGGAGCTCACAGCAGCTGAGCTCAAACATCAGGCTGTGTTTAGAAGGGCCTCCCTCCTGTTCTTCTTTAATGGGCCCTTATTACAGGGGCAGAAGCCTATTAACCCAGGACCCAGCGACTACTACCATAAATTCACCATAAAATCCCATTGACATTGGTTGACTGTCAGGACCATAAAACTGTCAGTGGCCACATTTTCAATTACAACGGACAATTACTCTGTGCGTGTCAGTACATGCATGCCATAGCTCGTATGTGGGACTCATCCTGCTCTCAGGCATATATGGGAATAGTGATGACCTGTCTTCACACAGTGAACTGGGGGCTCGAAGCAGTCCAGGCAATTTCCCAGCACCACTTGAATGTTAATATCAGGAGAGGAAAAGATGTACTTTGCTTTGTTTCAATAATGCGCTGGGTTTTCCTTCTCTGTAGCATGTCAGAGTGCATTCAAATTGTTATTTTATTATCAGTCTCCCCAGCTAGCCTTTTACTGTTTATTTTAATCTTCAGAATCTGGAATAGCACCTTCTATATAGATGATGTTCTGTAAATAACTCAGCACCAGTACATGACCTCAGTGTGCGTATGTTAGTTGCTCAGTCATGTCTGACTCTTAGAGACCCATGGACTATAGCTCCTCAGGCTCCTCTGTCTATGGAATTCACCAGGCAAGAAAATTGAAGTGGGTAGCTATTCCCTTCTCCAGGGGATCTTCCTGACCCAGGGATTGAACCTGGGTCTCCTGTGTTGCAGGCAGATTCTTTATAGTCTCAGCCACCAGGGAAGTACTGACTTCAGTACTTAAGACAATTAAGCTGAGTGTGCTTTTACGCCTACATCATCTTCAGTTCCTGGCAAACTTACCTGCCAAGCAGCTATTTTAGAATATATGTACTGAGACACATTCTCCTTATGCCCAAAGCCAAATGATCCAATGCTGACTGAAGCAAGCATCAACATTAAACGCAAGTTCCAATCAACTTGCCCAAAGCTTCTCTCTGCCAGTCTGAAGTCACCACTTCTTCCACCAGGTTATTCTCCTGACACAGACAGATGTGTCCCACTAAGGACCCTACACAAAATGTTGATCTCCCAAACATCAGGTGACAGACCTTTATTCTAATTTGAGACCTATTATTGCCTCCATCTATCCAGCTCTGAAGTGTTTTCTAGAACAGATGCACTCAGTAAGAGGCTTGTAGCTTCACCAGGGCTGTGCTTCCGACCAGTTTGGGGCATTTAGACAGGCCATGGTTTGACTATTCTCTGCCACATTCTAATCATGTAACCTTGGAGAAGTTAAGAGACCCCAGTAATCTCAGTTTCTTCATCTATAAAATATCAAAGAGAAATTCAGTGGAACCAGTGGAGTTGAGTTGAGGCTTACATAAGATACTGAATGCAAAGTGTCTGATGAATTGTGGTTAAAAAAAAAAAAGAAAGAGAAGAGCATGAAGTCTCTTCCTATAAGCAAATGCTTTCACGTACAAATTCTTCAACTCTACCTGAAATATTTTATCCCATAATTGCTTACTATCTTACCATCCTTCTATAAAAGTGCAGACAAAGAAGTGTCTATAGTTCCCCAAGTGGCTTTTGTATGCATGCATGCATGCTAAGAAGCTTCAGTTGTGTCCAACTCGTTGTGACCCTATGGACTGTAGTCTAACAGGCTCCACTGTCCATGGAATTCTCCAGGCAAGAATACTGGAGTGGGTTGCCATGCCCTCCTCCAAGGGGTCTTCCCGACCAAGGGCTCAAACCCCTGTCTCCTGCAGCCCCTGCATTGCAGGTGGATTCTCTGCCATTAGGCCTTCAGGGAAAGCTAGCTTTTGTATACCTGGTGCTATGAGATCTGTTTCCACCCAGTGAGGTAGTTGACGGAGTCATCGCCTCCTCCTCCTCACAGAAGATAAATAGGAACTTTGAGAACAGGGAAGATACATGACTTTGCAGGGTGATAAAACCCTAAGCTTCAGTTCTAAATACAAAGTCAAGACTTTATGAATCAAAACTTCTCCTTTCTTGAGGCTCAGCTCCTTAGAAAAATGGATGCATTTAGATACACTTGCTTGACTTCTTTCGGGCTTCCCAGGTGGTGCTAGGGGTAAAGGACCCACCTGCCAATGCAGGAGACAGGGGCTTGATCCCTGGGTTGGAAAGGTCCCCTGGAGAAGGAAATGGCAATCCACTCCAGTATTCTTGCCTGGAGAATCCCATGGGCAGAGGAGTCTGGCTGGCTATTTTCCATAGGGTTGCAGGGAGTTGAACATGACCGAAGTGACTTAACAGGCTTGACTTCTTTGCTATCTGTACAGATCTCTTTGCAAGCACCCCTGTCCTTATGGTTCCAGCTCTCCATCTGCATCTCCCTTTCTATGGAGATGGGCTTTCTCAGACCTGCTCAGTATTTCTATGGCGAGGTTCAGTGGTATTAACTGCCAAAACCCAGTGATTTGGAATTTCATGAGACATTAGAAGACCTATAGTGTCAATCCCTGAATGTCAGACTGTAATCTTCTGTGGTATCCTTAAAAAAAGAGGAACTTCAAGATGAAATGAGGATGCCAAAATGTCAAAAAAGAAAAAAGTACCTACTTTGCTCCTTGGTCAATGCTTCCTTTCTTTTGCAGTTTTGTTAAACATATTGATCAATTCCTTAACTATTTTGAAAGAGCATCCCGAGTAGTTAAATGCTTTGGATATACATCCCCCATATACACATGCTTATTTGTTTGGAAACTGTGTATATGTTATAAAATACTATTGTGCTTTGTATGACACAAGAGTGGACATTGAAAGGAAGTGATAAACATGATGTGCATGCAAGTGTGTTAAGTTGTTTCAATTGTGTCAGACTCTTTGCAACCCCATGGACTGTAGCCCGCCAGTCTCCTCTGTCCATGGGATTCTCCAGGCAAGAATACTGGAGTGGGCTGCCATTCCCTTCCCCAGGGGATCTTCCAGACCCAGGGATGGAGCCCACATCTCTCATGCTTACTACATTGGCAGGCAGATTCTTTACTACTAGCACCACCTGAGAAGAGAAATAAAGATGCCTTAATATGTTAAAATTCTTTCAAATTGTTATATTATAGCAACCATGTAAAATTCAGACATCTTATATAACATTTCTGTTTCTCAGTGGATTATAATATGTAGTAATTATATATATTCAGGCTTCCCTGGTGGCTCAGAGGTTAAAGCGTCTGCCTCTGATACGGGAGACCCAGGTTCGATCCCTGGGTAGAGAAGATCCCCTGGAGAAGGAAATGGTAACCCACTCCAGTGTTCTTGCCTAGAGAATCCCATGGACAGAGAAGCCTGGTAGGCTACAGTCCACGGGGTAGCAAAGAGTCGGACATGACTGAGTGACTTCACACACACACACATTTTATAGGATATGGATGTAATTTATAGACTTTTATAACACAACATATATAAAATTATGTATGAGAAAGTGTGAACCACACTATTTTTAAACCTTGCCTTTTACCTGCGAGATATTAGACGGTGCTGATAACAGTGGATATGAACCTATGTACAGTGGCCTTCCAGGGTTTCTTCGGTTTTGCTTTTCCGTCTCCTTTGTCAGAATGTTTAGATTGGCGTGGTTTCAGTTCATTGCGCAGCGGGCCTCCGGGGCGAATACGAACAACAGAGACCTTGGAGCGGAAGCACTGCCAGTCCTGCCGTTTCTTGTTCACTGTGCTTTGCTTGTGTCACTGGCATTATTTTCAACCAGTCATTTTTTGTAGAAAGCTTGCCAAACCACTTGTTTACTCTCTGCTAGTATAGCTGACGTGAGATCACACAATCTATAAATATAATTAACCAGGGACATCTAAACCCCAGGGCATTATAATATGCCCTGTAGAGAATGTTGGTTGACCCCTTTGATATCTGTGTTCTATAAAATATAGACATTTTAGCTCAGTAGGAAGATTATGTATCCTGGTCTCTGTTGCAGCTAATTCAACCCTTTGACTCGGTTCTGGCTAATAGGATGCAAACAAATTGAGAGTGGACCTTAGGTAGAAAAGGAATATTCTCTCTCCTTCTCTTTCTGTCCCACCTTCTGCAGAAGCTGAAGCAGCCATCCTTGCTCACAATAGGGAATCTCATGCTTCGAATGGCAGAACACCACCGTTTTAAGGTCAAGGGTGCTCCACACTACCGGATTGCTATTTCAGCCCTGAGAATTTCAGGCCTACACCGTTGGGGCTGTTAGAAATGAACTTTTTAAAAAAGTCATTGACATTTTGGTCTTTGTCGCAGCAGGAAAACCCATATCCTTATCCTAAATAACACAGCATACTAAAAGCGAACAAATCAGTGTGGGTGCCCATGGGTCCCTTTGTGTTATAACTCAGTATTCCCCCCAACCACAGGAAACCTTGTCAATCACATCAGTAATATTAACACAGCTTACTTTTCTACTTTTTAAATTAAAAATGTAACAGGAATTCTTTTTTTTTTTTTTTGTCTGTGCCCCAGTTTACTACTTTATTAGGATGCTGGCATTCTAGTAGACCTCTGATTAGTTGGACAATTGCATGGAGTTTTTTTATTTTTATTTTTTTGCTTGTCTGCCTTTACATTTTCATATTATATATATTGGCCTTGTCAACATAGGGTAACTGCAATCCTCTTGAAAGCAGAGCTACTCTGTACATGTAATTGTTTCTATATACCAGTGGATCTCAAAATATGCTCCTGAAATTAGCATCATCTGGGAGTTTGTTAGAATTCCAAATTTCTGCCTTCCACCCAGACTTGCTGAATCAGAAGCTCTAGGGTATGCCTCCAAGTTGGTGTATTAATAAGCCCTCAAGGGGATTCTGGGACCATCTGAAGGTTGACAATCATGATAACTATGCCAATCAATCTTAAACCTCAAAAGCTTAAGAAGAAATGACTTTCTGACTTCTTTAGTTGGAAGTAGGGAGCATAGAAATGGTTAAAGTAAGGCTAGACGGGAAGTGTTGTGGTGCTGCCCTCAAGAAAGGGTTCTGAGATGGTTCTGACCCTTCACAAGGGTCCCCCAGTGAAGGACAGAATGTTTCCACCAAAGGATTTATCAGCACTCCCTTGTCGTAGAGGAGTTATTACCCGTCATGGCAAATAGTAGGGCTGGGTCCTTCCTGAAGGGAGTATGAGGATGCTATTGGGTAGCAGAGTTGGGAGAGGTGAACAACTTGCATGGCTTGGGTTACCGATGTGTTCCATAAGAAAATGTCTGAGCACATTTCCTCCCAAGAGAGCACACAAGTGTGTAAGTATGATGAGAAGTGATCAAGCTCATGCTCCCCGCCCCTTGCCAATGAAATATTGTCATGAGAGGACACAAATAGATTTCATGGAAAAAGAAAGAACCTATGAACAAAAAAAAAGGAAATTGCTGAGTTCAACAGTTAAACATCTTCTCTACTGTAGTCTTCTCAGAGCCTTTAATATGCAAATGAACATTTTGAATCTCCAAGAAGAGGTTATAGTAGGTAGCAAAGCCCAGAGATATTTTGCCACCTCACCCCAGGGAAATTTATGGATCAAACATTCTTTGAAATGCATTTTGAGAATAGTGTGCTAGGAATAAAATGTGTCCAAACCAATCTTATGAATTCTGAATCTGGAGTAGAAAATGGCAACCCACTCCAGTATTCTTGCCTGAGAAATTCCATGGACAGAGGAGTCTGGTGGGCTCCAGTCCATGAGGTCGCAAAGAGTTGAATAGAGGGAAGGAACTGAATGGAGTGAAGACAGAGCCCAAGGAAGGAGATTCCTGGGTAGTTTCTGTAAATATCAGTATTCACAGTTTATTGTTTTCATTTGGTCAGGGTATGCCAGAGTTCATTCTCAAATTCTACAGTGTGATTGCATACCATTAGATTTTCATGATGGGTGTCTTATAAGCTGAATTCTATTGACTCTTGCCTCTTATGATCTAGTTCATCAATTATCTAAGCAACAAAAAGCCCATGAAGTAGTTTGGATGTGAAATGTGGTATTAAGAATCCCTTTGAAATCAATAAAGATCAAAGAGATATATACTATGCCATTTCACACAAAAGACCTGAGAATTTGCACTCTTGGTATTTGGAGGTATCTGGAACTCACTCTTTGCAGATACTAAGAAATGGCTGTAACTGCTGAGATAAAGATTCTAGATGACGTGTATATGATTGAGGATGCAGTCCATTACTAACGTTATTAAGAGAGTCTTGGCCAAAATTTGCTATCATATCAGGGGAATGGCAAAAGTGAACTTGGGTCAAGATGGTAGCTACCTAGCAAAGATTCAGATGGGAAGCCAACACAGAGACCAAGGGGAGGAAGGGGCAGAGACCCAGATCTCAGGGGAAACTGCGGCTGATGGGCAATATATGCTCAACCTAGGCACCACAAAGAGGGTACTTGGAGATGAAAGACTAGCTCCAGTGGACTACACCCATTGCTGGTCTCAGTCATCTGCTCTTTGGGGAAGATAAAACGTTAAAGCTAGACCAAAAAAAGTGAGAATGAATTAGCTTGATATTTTTTCAGGTGTTATTATTGCCCATTTAAAGCTGCCTGACATATAAATCCCAGCTATTATGAATGCTATTTTTTTTTAGTTTTTTTTAAATTTATTATTATTATTATTATTTCCCTACATTACAATACTGTATTTGTTTTGCCATACATTGACATGCGTTGGCCACAGGTGTACCCAATCACTATTTTAGATCTCATCTATGCTGAATCAGTCTAAGACTCCCAGGTTTGATGAAAACTGGCTCAGAGGCTGACTGAGGCTGCATCTGTAGGTGACAAACTTCTAGGAATGATGCTGAGAGGAAAGTTAAGGTAACTCAGAGGTTTGGGGATTTTCCTAAGGTCCCTGCTTGCACGAGGTGCATCTGGGTCCATTTCTATCTTCTAAATTCTCTTTCCACTAAGCAGAGCCAGGATTAGCCTAAGATGAAGTTAATACACATTCATCTTGGGCATAAAGTTTAAAAGAACACCCAAATAACTCAGTAATCAAGATAAATAATATCATATGCAGTACTTTTTAAAGTCAAAAATTATGTAAAGTGTCTCATGATGAGCAACACATCAAAAATCTAAACAAAGGCTTGATACACTTAACAATACTATAGCCTGAAGCAAAAGAAAAACTATCAGCAATGTTAATGTTGTTCTTATTAAGATGATGACATTTTGTTTACCATGGATCCTTGCTTGGACCTAATTTTGATTTTTTAAAAGTATTGCATGAAAACATTATTTATCTTGATTACTGAGTTTTAGCATCCTTTTACATTTTGTGTCCAAGATGAATGTTTTCCTTAACCCTGGCCTTGGTCCTTCCACTAAGTCCTCTTTCCATGATAAATGTGTGGATTCTGCATCTAAATAATCCTGTTGGGTTTAAACCAAGTCTAAAAATAAATAAATAAATAAAACCAAAAAATAAACCTGTTTCAGTCCTTAAGTCATGCAGTTGGAGAGAAAAGTAGAAAAGGGGATGGGGGTGGGGTGGGGAAGAGGATGAACTTTCCCTTGTGCTTTTATTTTGGAACATTCTGAGTTTTAGGACAATGGATTATATCATTTCTTGAGCTCTCAGACAGCTCAGATAGCAGGGTGCCTACTCTCCATCAAAAGAAAGGCAGAAAATACAGCTCTCTTTGCATTTGGAGAAGTACAGTAAAAACATAACAGTCATGATTGATCTCTCCCTGTATTCACTGTGGTGAACTGAATTATGCAGCCTCATAAGCTGTAACCGAGTTATAAATTAACTTCTGCAGCCATAAGGAGATTTGTTTAAGGCTTATAATCTTTTGGAGATTTGCTCTAGAAGGAGTTCAGGGCTGGAGGACAGGATCCTGCTTTTGTGCTCTAAAGCAGGGGACCTGGGAAATGCGAAGAAAGTATAAAAATAAGAAAGTAATTTCCAAGTCTCCAGGTCCCCTTGTAATTGAATTACAATGACTGTTAGGTCAGCACTTAAACCAGCCTAAGGCTGAGGTTTCCATGTACGGGCCATGCTAATTGTCTCTGTCTATGCACTGACTTTGAGAGTGGATGTGATGGGCCCTGATAGGTTTTCTTGTGAGCAGCACTCTGAAGTACAGGTTGGAACCAGTTACCACCCTGGGCCCAGGCAGAAACAGAGAATGAAGGGAAGAGGCCGTAGAGGAATTACCTCTAAATTCATAACTGAATCACTTTCACACTTTCACATGTTCAGTTCAGTTTAGTCGCTCAGTCGTGTCCGACTCTGCGACCCCATGAATCGCAGCACACCACGCCTCCCTGTCCACTCAAACTCACATCCATCGAGTCCGTGATGCCATCCAGCCATCTCATCCTCTGTGGTCCCCTTCTCCTCCTGCCCCCAATCCCTCCCAGCATCAGAGTCTTTTCCAATGAGTCACCTCTTCACATGAGACGGCCAAAGTACTGGAGTTTCAGCTTTAGCATCGTTCCTTCCAAAGAAATCCCAGGGCTGATCTCACATGTATATATGCATTTATTTATTTAACACACGTTTGGTTAGAGCTTGCTCTCATCCAGGAAGTATGCTGAATACTGAGTGTATGAGTCTCAGGAAAGACCCATAGAAGTCTTGCTTTCATAAAGTCTGTGGTCTATTAGGGAAGGCAGATTACAGAAACTAGAATGATTATAAAATAACCCCCCCCCCAAAAAAAATCCCAGTATTATGGCTCAGTGGTGTCCAGCTCTTTGTGACACTTTGGGCTGTAGCCCATCAGGTTCCTCTGTCCACGGGATTCTCCAGGCAAGAATACTGGAGTAGGTTGCCATTTCCTTCTCCAGGGGATCTTCCAGACAGGAATCAAATCCATGTCTCCTGTGTCTCCTGAATTGCAAGTGAATTATTTTCCTTCTGTGCTATCAGGGAAGATCTTACAAAACATAGAAGGAAAGTCATTTGATGTCATGAGAGTAGATAACACAGCCATGACCTAGGCCAAGGGGTCAGGAAAGGTTTCCCAAAGAAGCAGCATTTGAGTGATACAAATTGTAAGTAGAAGACAGGAAGTGGGATACACGCTGAGCAAAAGGACCAGAGTGTACCGAGTATAGTTGTTAAGATCAGGTACTCTTGAGGCAAGCTGCTTGAGTACCAGTATATCATTTCAGAAGGAAGGGTAGTAAAGTCAGTGAGCTTAAATACTTCTCCTGTGTTTGACTAGTGGGGCTTCCCTGGTGGCTCAGTGGTAAAGAATCCACCTGCCAAACAGGAGACACAGATTCGATCCCTGGATTGGGAAGATCCACTGGAGAAAGGAATGGCTGCCCACTCTAGTATTCTTGCCTGAGAAATCCCATGGTCAGAGGAGCCTGGCAGGCTACAAGATTAGCAAGTAAACAACAGCAACATGTTTGACAAAATGGTACATATCTATTTCAATCTTTGGTTTGTTTCATTCAAAAAACAACGTTTTCTCTAGGTCTTTTCTCTATCAACAATGGATCATTAGGAAAATATTTTGAGTGAGGAAACTGGTATCAGTGTTGGCTACTAAGGATGAGAAAATCCACCTCAAGGTCCTTTCTTTTCCCCCCAAGGAAATTTCTGTAAACATCCACAGAGAAACTCCATCTCCCAGCTGATTCTGTAAAATTTCTTGTGTCCAATAAGGTTGGCATTCTGAAGCTGTCTTTCCTACTTGACCCTGTAATGGTGAAAAAGATAACATTCTTCCATGGTGGCAGTAGTCCTTGATACCAGATTGGAAGTATGTTTTGTAACTCAAAATAATCTCCACCTTCTTTATTCTCTCATCTCTACTACATCAATAAGGCTGTGTTTCTGCTTTGTCTGCTGTGTTGGGTTTTGTCTGGAGTTATTTTCTGGAACCTATTTTTGAATGGAATACACATTAGAATATATACATTCTGTATCCAGAACACAAGTATGACTTTAAATCTATTTTTTATCCTTTCGGGGGGACTTCTGAACTCCCCACAAAATAAATAGTGAACACTTTCACACTAAAACACTGGGTTAATGGGGCTCACAACAGGTTTTTAAAACAAGTAGTGAAGGAAATGGCTCTTAACTGATTAGCATACAGGAAAGTTAGCATAGTATGGTGGGTAGAAGTGTGTTACTTTTGGAGCTAGACAAACTTGGCATATAATTGCCACCTACTTTTCCTTCCTTCAATAAAGTTTTATCAGAATATTTTTACATGCCAAGTGCTGTCATGGACATAAAACAGGAAATAAAACAGGAAACAAAAGAGACAAAAGTCCCTGCTTTCATGAAACATATTCTGATGCAGAAACAGAAAACCAGCAGACAAACAAAACTAAATACATGTGTTTTGTGGGTATAGTATGTGCCAGCTAATTAGTGACACCCAGACATATCATCATTCCGACATAATCAGATATCTCTGTAACAATTGTGCCATTCTTTTTTTTTCCCCCAGTGTGCAGATGAGGGCAAAATAGAATCCCCAAAGACTGTGACATGGACTTGGCAATTATTTCCCTTAGAATGCCAAGGTGTCAGCACCTCACCGAGAAGGCAGCATTTCAGCTTGGTCCTGAAAGATGGCAGAGAGGGGCTCCATGTAGCTCTTGCAGGAGGGGACAAGGGCAGAGAAAATCAACTGACAGGATTCCAGAAAAAGCAGAAAGGTCACTGCGGTTAACAAGGGAAAGACAAGGGGTTAGAATATTAACGAGGAGCCCAATCTAGTATAAAAGTGCTCAGTAAGTTTAAGTTCTCTCTGCTTTTTTTTTTTTAAAAGGAAATCTTTTTTAAATTTTATTTTAATTTATTTATTATTATTATTTCCCTACATTACAATACTGTATTTGTTTTGCCATACATTGACATGAATTGGCCACAGGTGTACCCGATCTCCCAATGCCGAAGCCCCCCCACCCCCAC
>SJYF01000267.1:3160115-3193881 GCA_006410515.1 Procapra przewalskii | reverse complement strand
TCCATCTCATTAGAACTGAGTCAAATTTATTCTTTTTAAGGGCTGAGTAATACTCCATTGTGTATATGTACCACAGCTTTCTTGTCCATTCATCTGCTGATGGACATCTAGGTTCAAAAAAACCCAAGCAATCACCCAAACAAACAAAAACACAGTAATTTTAGAGTACTTATTTTCTGGTCGGAAATTTAATGTTCTTGCCTTTATGCAACACTGGTCCCCAGCCCCATCTGCATGATTCCGGTCTATAGGGGAGGTTGAGGCACTGAAATAAGAAAACAGTCTTAGGTAGCTCATATTTCTGTGGTGGGGGTTGGGTGACTTCCACTTACATTGCTCTGCTCCACATTCTTGGGTTGGGAAGATCCCCTGGAGAAGGGAATGGCAACCCACTCTAGTATTCTTGCCTGGAGAATTCCATGGACAGAGGAACCTGGCAGGCTACAGTCCATGGGCTTGGAAACAGTCAGACACAACTGAGCGACCAACACACACACATTCTTGGGTGTGTCCAGCCTAATGCATGATGCAAATAGTATTAAAAGATAAATAAAAGGTTAAACCATTGAGAACAGTGCAGAAGAGGGGACGCCTTTCTTGTCCCTAAACTTACGTCTTTCATACTATAAAATGTTACAGACATGAGGATTGTAGTAACAGATAACCATTTAAAATGCATATTTTCTATACATCTCTTTTAAAATTCAGGCTTATTGAGTCATAATTGATACATAAAATTATAAGATATTTAAAGTGTACATTGTTGTAATTAGATATACATATACAATGTGAAGGCTTCCCTTGTGGCTCAGACAGTAAAGTGTCTGCCTGCAATGAGGGAGACCTGGCTTCAGTCACTGGGTCGGGAAGATCCCATGGAAGAGAAAATGACAACCCACTTCAGTACTCTTGCCTGGAAAATTCCATGCAAAGATTTTTACTCTTTCTCGGTCATAAAATAATAGCATCTACTCTTTTGAAAATATTAGTAAAATGATAACTATTCTTCCTTCCACTTCCAGACAAATCATCTGGTTGGTGAAACAGGGAAAATAGGGTGCCCTTTTAGGCTACAGTCCATGGGGTCGCAAAGAGTCGGACACGACTGAGTGACTTCACTCACTCACTCATTGACTCATACAATGTGAAGGGTCTTCCCAGGTGGCCCAAAGATAGAATCCACCTGCAGCGCAGAAGACAAGTGTTCCGTCCCTGGGTTGGGAGGAGCCCCTGGAGGAGGTCATGGCAACCCACTCCAGTATTCATGCCTGGAGAATCCCATGGACAGAGGAGCCTGGCGGGCTATAGTCCATATGGTTGCAAAGAGTCGGACACGACTAAAACTAAACATGCAATGTGAAAGAAGCCCTCATCTAGTTGACTAACACATCCACCGCATCATATTTGTATTTTATTTTGGGGGGAGGTGAGAACAGATTTTACTCTCTCAGTAAATTTTAAATATGCAATACGTTATCAACTATAATCATCCTGTTTCAGATTAGATTCTCAAATCTTATTCATTTTAGAGATGAAACTTTGTACCCTCTTACCAACCTCTTGCTATGCTCCTCACTCCCAGCCCCTTGCAACAAATACTGTACTCTTTTTGTAAGCTGAGTTTGTTTTGTTTTGTTTTCAGGTTTCACAAATAAGTGACACCATAGGGTATTTGAATTTATCTTTGTGGTTTTATGTCCTTTCAGAAAAAATATAAAAGCATCAAGCAATTTTAAACATTTTCTTGCTTCCTGATGGCCTGCATTCTAGGGTCACTATTGCCTATTGATGAAATTGAAATTATGAATCCATTGGGAAATAACCACAGAAAAGTTATAATCAAAATGCTGTCTTAATGTCTAGTATATTTGTCTTTGAGAATGTGAATTGATTCGTGGACAGAATCACATTTTCTAATTCCTTACCCAAAATGTATTTGAAACATCCCACTTAATCATGGTCTCTGCCAGAGATTGGGAAAGGAAGTCCTGGTTATCATCCTGGCATGTAGTCCAGAACCAGAGGTGAATCCAGAAAGTCTCAGGACATCCTATTTTCCCTGTTTCACCAACCCAACAGTTTATCTGGGAGTGGAAAGAAGAATAGTTATCATTTTACTAATATTTTCCAGAGTAGATGCTACTATTTTATGGCCAAGAAAGAGTAAAAGAAAGGTTCAAAAAATGTTCGTATAAAGTGATATTTTAGGATATTAATTTTCATACTTGTACATGTGAATGTATGCATGTTCATTTTATAGTTCTTCATACATTTCCTCCAATTTCAGTAAATATAACTCTATACTAAATGGGGGCTTCCCTGGTGGCTCAGAGATGAAGAATCCTTCTGCCGTGCAGAAAACATGGGAGATATGGGTTCGATCCCTGAGTTAGGAAGACCTCTGGCGAAGGAAATGGCAATCCGCTCCAGTGTTCCTGCCTAAAACACCCCCTGGACAGAGGAGCCTGGTGGGCTACAGTCCATGGGATCACACAGAGAGGAACAGGATTTAGCGACTAAACAACAACAAAAAAATGAATATATATGCATATGTAAACCTACATAGATATCTAATGGGCATGAGCTTAGACTATTAAGATATAAATAGATTAAACTTCATCCAGTTCAATAATATTTAAACAATAATTGAATTTACTTGGAAACATCTGTACCCTTGGAAGCACAAGACTGTTTCTTTTGTAGCTGTGCCCTTTCGTTTCCCTTAAAACTTGTTGATACATTTCATCTTGTCATTTAAATATATTGGCCATTTTTTTTTCTTTGACCGTGACATGAAAGCTGCCTTTCCATATGACCGTCCACCGGATTTTGAAAACAAACAAAAGTCATCACGTCCTCTAACATCTTATCTAGGCTAAATATCCCTAGCTTCTTCAACACAATTCTTGCCAAGAACAAGCAGTTAATCTCCATTCTTTTGATGACTAAAGTAAAAAGGAGACTATAACAGAGGGCCCTTCAATTAATAATAGTTACATCCTCTCTTTCCCAGAGAAGAGTTAAGTTGTCACGGAAAGCAATTTCTTATTGTCCTTTCACAATCCAACCTCCTTGCTAATGAAGCCTCATTAATGGTATAAAAATATCTCTTTCAGACAATTTCTTTTATTAGGTGTAGAAATTAAACATGCTCATTAATGTCACTGGGAATGTGAGGATAGTTCTCATCTTCAGTTTGTATGGGCCTGGGACATAATGTGTGTGAGTTTATTAATAGGTAAATGAATGTAAGGCGCAACCTCGATGCCTAAATCCCCCAAACTGGATTCTGATTTATCTTGTGAATGATGAGATACTCAATTAATCAGATAAAATAATTTAGACCAGGTCTGGGATCCAGCCTTTGGTTGTACAACTTTAAATTGAATACAGGCAAACCAGAGACTATTTAGAGAAAATCAAGTAAGATTTCAAAGAGATTTGAATTCAGGGGCTCTGTCTGTCTCTCTAGTGTGGCATTCCTTGAGTCTAGCACACTGTCCAACCCATAGCAGCCACTCAATAGATAAAAACCAGCAAATGAAAACACTTGAAGTCTTTTTATGTGGGAGGAATTACATGTGTTAATAAAACTGTTTTTGGTAAGAGAGGATTCAGAGAGAATATGATGATGGCCTTTAAATGGCCAAAGTGCTGTCCTTTGGAAAAGGGGTTATTTATGTGAGTCAGCACTCAGGAAACGTATTAAAGCAAAGTCTTTATGTGATAAACACTGTATGGTGAAATATCTACATATATACACATACATGCGGACTTCTCTGGTGGCTCAGACGGTAAAGTGTGTGCCTACAGTGGGGGAGACCCGGGTTCAATCCCTGGGTCAGGAAGACCCCCAGGAGAAGGAAATGGCAACCCACTCCAATACTCTTACCTGGAAAATCCCATGGACGGAGGATCCTGGTAGGCTACAGTCCATGGGGTTGCACAGAGTCAGACATGACTGAGCGACTTTACTTTCACTTTCTTTCACTTTCATACACATATATAAACACATATTTATATTTAATTCAAATATATAAATGCATATACATATATACACATATACATATTTATTTGCAATGTCATATGTAGGCTTCCCTGGTGGCTCAGTGGTAAAGAATCTGTGTGCCAACACGAAAGATGCAGGTTCATTCCCTGGGTTGGGAAGATCTCCCAAAGGAAGAAATGACAACCCATTCCAGTATTCTTGCCTGGGAATTCCCTTGGACAGAAGAGCCTGGCGGGCTATATAGTCCATGGGGTCACAGGAGAGTCGGACATAGCTTAGTGACCAAACAACAGCAACACAATGTCATATATATTTCATTAAGTGTAGAATCTGTCATTTGAAATTCAAATTACACTTGAAAATTCAAATCCCATTCCAATATATGCATATATACACACATTCGCAGGCACACACATTTATAAGGATTTGAATAAGAGTGTTCTTCGCCCTCTAAAAGTAGTAATGAGCGTAGTAGACTTTGTCTGACTGATTTTAATAAGTGGAACCAGGACTAATGAGTAAAAGATACAGAAAATGAGATGACTTCATGAGAAGAAAACTTTGCCATTCCTCCATAATTGTCTTCTGTTTGTCTAGAAGATTCACCACCATCCTCTTTTCTGAAAGCAACCATCTTTCATCCGTCTGTCTGGCAAACTGCTACTTTCCTTTGAAGATTTAATTTTGCTCACCTCTACTGCAAAAACTTCCCTGACTTTTTGGGAAGCTGGCCAAGATCCCACTGTGCTTTACAGGCTTCTTCTACAATGCATCATCTCGGGCCACAGTTGTTTGCAAGGTTTCCTCGGATGTCGCCTTGGCAGGCGCACATGGCCACAGTGACCTGCAGCCTGCAGTCTGTTGCTCAAGTAGTAGTCACAGGACTAGCGTGATTCTAGGGGAGAGGGCCACAGAAAGCTGTGCCTACTGAGAGGCATGAATCATCTAGACACAGTTTCACCATCTGTAATTGGTGGGTTGTATGAGATTGTTGGATATTACTAGTATTATTTTAATTGGAGGCCGATTGCTTTACAATGCATTGGTTTCTGCTGTACAACAACATGAACCGGCTATAAGTACACTTACATCCTTTCCCTCTGGAGCCTCCCTCCCAGCCCCGCCCCCTGCCACCCCACCATATCGTTACAGAGCGGCAAGTTGAGCTCCCTGGGCTGTACAGCAGCTTCCCACTAGCTATCTCTATTATACATGATCTGATATTATTGTTTCTTGTTCTAATAGTTGTTTAAATCACTTAGAGGATTATAAGGCTGCTTACTGTTATTCATATCTTTATTTGATCTTGTATAAATGATCTGCCCTTTCCCCATCTTAGTTAAAAAAAACCAAAACCTTCTGGTCCAGAGGTCAGTTAACTTATTTTGTAAAGGGCCAAATAGACAGTAACTCTATTAGACTGGGTGAGCCATAGGGCCTCTGTTGCAGCTTCTCAACTCAGCATCTGTAGCACAAAGGTGGCTAAAGACAATATACATGTGTATAGGTGTGGCTCTGTTCCAAAAACATTTTGCATGCAAAACTTGTAGATGGCTGAATCTGGCCCTCAGACTAAAGTTTTCCAGTTCCTGAGATAGTCTAGCAAATAGTAGCACCCATTTAAATGGCAAGAGACATGGTTTTCTATGTGTCAGCACAAAAATGACAAAATCCTAACAGGAGAAAACAACAACTGCAAACCTTTCCCAATGCCAACCGATGACAAGTCACTTCTTTAAAATACGATTTTTTTCTACATAAAATCTAAAGAGTTATAAGCAGAGAGTCAAAGGCATCACTGATAATGGATATTTTGTGCTGAGCAACAATATAAATAATAGGATAATGATGACATTATTTCTCATCCACCATCCTTCCAGTGTTGCTGTTTCTAATTTATTTTCCATAACGTTTGAAGATCAAGCCAAAGTATTATCTGGAAGTGACATGATTGCAGGAGCATTGCCAGCCCCCAAGAAAAACTGACAATATATTTTGAGCAACTAGAAAGCCCAGATTTTGAGGGGCTGTACACAGTTTATTTTTATAGAACAGGAGCTATATACTCTATGAATTAATTTTAATAAGATATACATTTGTTTTCTTTCATTTCTAATCTTGAAATATTTTCAGATTAAGGGCCTATTATAGGTTGAACACACCAGCAACATAAGGTCAGTGTGAAATATTTTCCAGTTGAGTTCCTCCTGCAGTTTCATGAACTGAAGGATTTTGATACTTGTTCTCCTCTTCATGTTACCAGACTACACTCTCTAGATTCTGGTTTGAACACCCTACAGCTCAGGCTCTGATTTTCTAAGGAACTTTCCTGGGTCATAAGGCTTTTGTGATGCAGTTTATCTATAGACATAAAAAGATATTATTTCCAAAAAATGATTCTGTAATCAGACACACCTAATTCTTAGGAAGCTATCTTGAGTGTCCTGTTGTTGCTCACTTGCTCAGTCCTATTCCACTCTCTGTGACCCCATGGACTGCAGCATGCCAGACTTCCCTGTCCTTCAACTTCTCCCAGAGTTTGCTCAAACTCATGTCCATTGAGTCAATGATGCCATCCAACTATCTCATCCTCTACTGCCCCCATCTCCTCCTGCCCTCAATCTTTCCAGGCATCAGGGTCTTTTCCAATAAGTTGGCTCTTTGAATAAGGTGGCCAAAATACTGGAGCTTCAGCTTCACCATCAGTCCTGCCAATGAATATTCAGGATTGATTTTCTTTAGTACTGACTGGTTTGATCTCCTTGCTGCTAAGGGACTATCAAGAGTATTCTCCAGCAACACAGTTTGGAACTCAACATTCAAAAAACTAAGATCATAGCATCTAGTCCCAACATTTCATGACAAATAGATGGGGGGAAAATGGAAACAGTCTATGTCCTAAATTTCTTCAATGTTAAGTTGAAAATAAGTATTCTCTCAGTATTTTGAAAAAGCTGAATTGGTTACCTTAATTTATTCATTGTTAAACTTGACACCTAATGTTATTTCTATATTTACATTTTTTATCTTTCTGGATGACTATGTTTTTCAACTCCACTAGATCCTGTATGTGGAAGTCTTAGACTTAGATGGCCTACAGATATCACACAGGCAAAAAAAAAAAAATGACTCTACAAAGATAAACAATAACAAAGATAAATAACCCTAGTCTGGAGACTCATGAAGAATACAGAAAATGATGGAAATTGTGAATCTGGAGAGTTCATGAGCCATGCTGGGAGGGGAAGGACAGCTGCTATTTATTTCAGCCAATTGCATTGCATGGAAGTGCAGAGCCAATGATTCTGTTTTTTTCTGAGTGTGAGAAAGAGTCTCTGTCTTCCAATGGTAATGAAAATGCTTCCAATATTTAAATAACTGCTTTTTAAAAGAACATCGGGGGACAAAAATTACATATTCATAGGCTAGACTTGCATCATGGGCCACTGGTTTAGGACATCTGAGGAAGCTCCATGAGGAAAGGTGTCTCACCTGGTGTTTTGTCTGTATAACTTTTCTTGCTCAATCATTCCAAATCGCACCATGAGTACAACAACAAGATGCTCAATAAATATTCTTTGAATTAATAAATAAATGAATTATCATTGTGAAGGGATATTATATAAAGCTTTTTTAATGAATTAAAAATATTAATTCCTATAGGGGTTAGTATTTTGTGTATAACAAAACACAGAGGTTAATTATTTATTTGAGGCTTACCAGGTGGCTCAGTGGTAAAGATTCAACCTGCTCTTTGGATGATCTACTCCAGTATTCTTGCCTTTGAAATTCCATGAACAGAGAAGCTTAGTGGGCTGTATTCCATGGGGGTCACAAAATGGTTGAACACAACTTAGTGATGAAACAGCAACAATTATTTGTTAACAGTTGTGTGGGGTGGCTAATTAGGTATGGCTTCCCCACTGTCTCAGCAGGTAAAGAATCTGCCTGCAATGCAGGAGACACAGGAGCTGTGGGTTTGATCCCTGGGTCAGGAAGATCTCTTGGAGGAGGAAATGGCAACCCTCTCCAGAATTCTTGCCTAGAAAATCCCCTGGGCAGAGGAGCCTGGCGAGCTACTGTCCAAAGGGTCACAAAATTGGACAGGACTAAGCATACACACTAGCTGGGACAGTTTATTTGAGCTCATGTGTTTTTTGATGGGATCATCTGTGAATTTGTCATCAGATATGGGTCTGGAAGATCCCCTGGAGAGAAGGAAATGGCAACCCACTCCAGTATTCTTGCCTGGAGAATCCCATGGATGGAGGAGCTTGGTGGGCTACAGTCCACAAGTCGCGAAGAGTCGGACACGACTGAGCGACTTCACTTCACTTTCACCTATGAGGTTTCCTTAGAGTTGGTTTCTGCTCAGTGTCCTTACTTGCACAGCTGGGAATATCAACTGGAAGGCATTCACATAACCTCCCCAACAAAACAGAACTTTGTTATAGGGCAACTATGTTCCAAAAAGGCAAATTGCAACGCACAAGCACTTATCAAAAGCAGAGATTACTTTGTCAACAAAGACCCAATAATCAAAGCTATGATTTTTCCAGTAGTCTTTTAGGGATGTGAGAGTTGGATCATAAGGAAAGCCAAAGGAGTTATGCTTTTGAAAGCATAAATTGGTCTTGGAGAAGACTATTAAGAGTCCCTTGGACTGCAAGGAGATCAAACCAGTCCATCCTAAAGGAGATCAGTGCCAACTGTTCACTGGGAGGGCTACCTTGAAGCTAAGCTCCAACACTTTGGCCACCTGATGCAAAGAACTGACTCATTGGAAAAGACCCTGATACTGGGAAAGACTGAAGACAGGAGGAGAAGGGGATGACAGAAGATAAGATGGTTGGATGGGATCACTGACTTGATGGACATGAGTTTGAGCTAACTCTGGGAGTTGGCAAGGGACAGGGAAGCCTGGCATGCTGCAGTCCATGGGGTCACAGAGCATCGGATACAACTGAGTGATTGAACAACAGCAACAGCAATTTGTGTCACAACGGGTGCTTTTCACATGGACTGAAACAAATCATGTGGCCAAGTGCTGGCTTAATGTGGGAGGGAATTACACAAGGTGTGGACAACAGGAAATGTATCAATAGTGGATTGCACCATAGTCGATTGATACCTTAGTTATCCCCAACTTATCAACTTATCAAAGCTGGGGATAATTACTTTTTAAAAGTTTTATTATTATGTGTATAATAGAATATATTTTAAGGAATTAGGAGAACAATTTATCCCTAGGAACTATATTGTCAACTTCCTCTCTCTCTGAGATGACCCAACTCTGATGGCCGGGAAACAATGTTTGGTCTTCTTGTTTCTCTCCTCCAAATGCAGCATTAACATTTTTCTTCCGATTCAGGATTCAGTTTATCCTATGAAACCAAGATGTTCTGTGATGCTGGTCAATGTCTTTTTCATTTAATCTAAGACAGTGTCCTCTATGCATGGAAATAAGACCTCTGAATCATTTTACATAGGTCAGTGAACAGCTGTCAGATGCTAATAGTTTGTTACTGACCTCATCAGAAAGAATTTGAACCAATGAATTACAGGCGAAGGGTTTCTTATCCTATGAGCCTGGGGACATTCATTCATCTTAGACATGTTGTATTCATCTTGGAGAACACTTAAGTATAAAGCATGTTTGTTACATCACATCAGCCACATTAAATATGTTACTTCTTTTTTATAAAAGTAGAAGGAAGACTTTAAGTGCTCCCCTTCCCCAGTATATTAAGAATCTAACACTAAGCTGAATATGAAAGTGAAAAGGTTAGTCGCTCAGTCTATCTCTTTGCAGCTTCATGATCTATAGCCCGCCAGGCTCCTCTGCCTATGGGATTCTCCAGCCAAGAATACTGGAGTGGTTTGCCATTTCTTTCTCCAGGTAATCTTCTCAACCCAGAAATCAAACTCAAGTCTCCTGCCTTGTAGGCAGATCCTTTACCATCTGAGCTACTAGGGAAGCCTGTAAGCTGAATATGCGCTATGTTAACCCTCAAATCAGTGGTTATTAGAGATGAGGACACCATTTTCTACATATTCATGTATGGTCAGTTTTTTAGCACCCTTTCATTAACTGCATTGGATTCTAATGATACATGAATAGAAATGAATGGTTCACATTCTCATGCATACGGACTCTATAGTTACATGAGGAAGGTTAGAGAGAAATGTAACCATTCTGTGGTTGGGAATCGAGGAAACAGTTCTTCAGTAAATCACTGATTTTTATTAATTAATTCTAGTTTCTGAGAACACTGAGTCCTTGACATGCAAAGAGACATTTATTGAATGCTAATAGTATTTCACATGTGTTCTTTTTTTTTGATGCTTTATTTATTTTACTTTATAATATTGCATTGGTTTTGCCATACTTCAACATGAATCTGCCACGGGTGTACAGGTGTTCCCAATCTTGAACCCCTCTCCCACCTCCCTCCCCATACCATCCCTCTGGGTCATCCCAGTGCACCAGCCCCAAGCATCCTGTATCCTACATCAAACCTAGACTGGTGATTCGTTTCTTATATGATATTATACATTTTCACACTACTCACATAAGAATAGCAGTTTTATTTCTGCCTTATAAATAAATTGAGGCTCAGAAATACTTAATATTTAATAGGCTAGCTAGCACTTACTTAATAAGCATCAAAGCTGGTATTCGGAACTAGATTTTATCTGGCTCTGATGTTTCCCTATTGTTCATTTCACCTCCCTGATACTTCCTCATTGGTTGAAGATCTTTCTAAGGTTCTGCTATGTCTGATTTAGTCTTATCAACCTTGGAACATGTTCCGTGGTCAGCACAAATGGCCAGGCTTTGTAACTACTGCTCCTGCACCAAAGGTAATATGATAAGAGATCTTTCATTGCTCTAATACTCCAATATTCCCTGGTGTCTCAGTCAGTATAGAACCCACATGCAGTGTGGGAGACCTGGATTCAATCCCTTGATTGGGAAGATCCCCTTGAGGAGGGCATGGCAACCACTCCAGTATTCTTGCCCGGAGAATCCTATGGACACAGGAGCCTGGAGGGCAATATTCCAATGGGGTTGCAGAATCAGACACTACTGAGTGACTAAGCACAGTACTGCAGTACTAGACAATATAGGCTAAATAATGCAATAGGAACACTTAACTCCTCTCCAATAATCTCTGTGCCTTAATACTGCAGAAATTAATTTTTCACTCATATTACATGATTCACATGGGTTAATGATGACTTCTAATTCAAAGAATCACAAAATTTCCATCATCTTTTAATTGCCCCATGTAGAATCCATGGCTTTTCAGCTAGTGAAAGAGACTAAAGAATGATGCAAGTGCTTCTCTGCTTAGAAGAGATGTGTTATTTTTTATCATATTTTATTGACTAAAGCTGTTCTCATGTTCTAACCAGCTATGAAATAGCTGAGAAATACCATCCTCTGTGTGCTNNAATACCATCCTCTGTGTGCTTAGAAGGGGAAAATTTAACATTTTGTGAATATTGATTAGTTATGCTTATTCTTCAAAAATTATGAAACATAATAAAAAATAGTAATTTCTTATTATTTTTCTAAGAAGCCATAAATATGTTATTTGGTTAAGCCTGTATCAAGGCTGTATATTGTCACCTCGCTTATTTAACTTCTACACAGAGTACCTCTTGGAGAAGGAAATGGCAACCCACTCCAGGATTCTTGCCTGGAGAATCCCAGGGACTGGGGAGCCTGGTGGGCTGCTGTCTATGGGATTGCACAGAGTCAGTCATGATTGAAGCTACTTAGCACAGCAGCAGCAGAGTACCTCATGCAAAATGCCAGACTGAATGAAGAACAAGCCAGAATCAAGATTGCAGGGAGAAATATTAATAACCTCAGATGCAGATAACACCACCCTTATGGCCGAAAGTGAAAAGGGGCTGAAAAGCCTCTTGATGAAAGTGAAAAAGGAGAGTGAAAAAGCTGGTTTCAAACTCAACATTCCCAAAACTAAGATCATGGCATCCAGTCCCATTACTTCATGGTAAATAGATGGGGCAACAGTGGAAATAGTGAGACACTTTATTTTCTTGGGCTGCAAAATCACTGCAGATGGTGACTGCAGCCATGAAATTAAAAGACACTCGCTCCTTGGAAGAAGAGCTATGACCAACCTAGACAGCGTATTCAAAAGCAGAGACATTACTTTACTGACAAAGATCTATCTAGTCAAAGCCATGGCTTTTCCAGTAGTCATGTATGGATGTGATTATTGGACCATAAAGAAAGCTGAGCACCAAAGAACTGATGCTTTTGAACTGTGGTGTTGGAGAAGACTCTTGGGAGTCCTTTGGACTGCAAGGAGATTCAACCAGTCCATCCTAAAGGAGATCAGTCCTGATTATTCATTTGAAGGACTGATGCTGAAGCTGAAGCCCCAACACTTTGGCCATCTGATGTAGAGAACTGACTCATTTGAAAAGACCCTGATGCAGGGAAAGATTGAAGGGAGGAGGAGAAGGGGATGACAGAGGATGAGATGGCTGGATGGCATCACCAACTTGATAGACATGAGTTTGAGCAAGTTCTGGGACTTCATGATGGACAGGAAAGCCTGGCCTACTGCAGTCCATGGGGTCACAAAGAGTTGGATATGACTGAGTGACCGAACTAAGGCAGTGTCTCAGGTTCCTCTAGTAAAGATAATATTTCTTAATTCTGTTAGAAGTCTAGTTCATTAGTTCCTTAGAGACTGGGATGTTTAACTGGACTGACTATTCCAAGTGGGAACATTAAGCTGCCTACTGGATTCCTTTTCAATCATGGTTTCTCTTCGCAGGGCAAGAATACTAAAAGCGTAACCTTGCCTTGTGTACCAGTCTACTGACAGCTATCTGTTGTTGCTTAGGCACTCAGTCATGTCCAGTTACAAAGATGTAATTCTGAATGTGTAGCTCTCTGTGTTTCTTAGCTTTATTTCTTTTTGAGGTCCGTTTAGAGATATGTGCTTCTAAGTTCAAACCCAGTGAGTGGGAAATGAAGAGACTTTTCTCAGGTTGCTTCTGTGAAGAACCTGATATTAATTCTCTTTGGATGATATATATCATGTTCATTCTACCAGCATTTCAGCCTATATCTCATCTTCAGTCTTTATCTTCCTCTAAAGCGCTCAGACATTAAGTCGTGTTCAAGTCTTTGCAATTCCATGGATTGTAACCGGCCAAGCTCCTCTGTTTATGGGATTTCCCAGACAAGAATACTGGAGTGAGTTGCCATTTCCTTCTCCAGGGGATCTTCCCTACTTAGAGATCAAATTCACATCTGTATCTCCTGCATTGAAGGCAGATTCTTTACCACTGAGCCACTAGGGAAGCCCTCTTCAGTATAAGGTAGGAAACAAAATTCTTAATTTCCTGCATATGTTGGATATACAAAACTGGCACTTGGTACCCATTCTCCACTCCTTCTATTAAGACTTTTTTTTTTTTTAATTCCATAGACTGAAAAGTAAAGTCTGCATTCCCAAGATTCCATCACATCTAGGATTCTAAATGCAAATTGATGGTTTTTCAATCAGAGGCACACACTCAACATTTGGAAGGCAGGAGTGAGTTGAAGCCTGTTGTTGTGTCGCTCTAGGTCTCTGGAGACATTTCCCCCCTCTGTGTTTTCACATCCTGCTCTGGAGTTACCAAGAAAAATTTGCAAGGGGTAGTAGCCAGACTCCACAGTCTGATGCTCATGACCAACTTGCTGGATGTAAGAAGGCGGTTGTAATGGTGATCATGGTGATGACTGACTGGGGTTTTCTGACCCTGCTTTGTGACTAGGGTGATCCGTTCTGCAACTTATGTTTCCAGTAAATGCACACAAGTCCTACGTGGGCCAAAATACTATCTGTGTAGATAAAGATCGGAGAAGGTGATGGCACCCCACTCCAGTACTCTTGCCTGGAAGACCCCATGGACAGAGGAGCCTGGTAGGCTGCAGTCATGGGGTTGCAAAGAGTCAAACACGATTGAGTGCCTTCACTTTCACTTTTCACTTTCATGCATTGGAGAAGGAAATGGCAACCCACTCCAGTATTCTTGCCTGGAGAATCCCAGGGACAGGGGAGCCTGGTGGGCTGCCATCTATGGGGTCGCACAGAGTCGGACACGACTAAAAAGTGACTTAGCAGTAGCAGCAGCAGCAGATAAAGGTAACAACAAACAAATAAACAACAACAGCAAAAACTGTACAGAGGGTTGGGAGTGTTTCTTACGTGTGCATCCTAGGTCCCTTCCATTGTGTTTGGCTTTTTGCAGCACTGTAGGTTGTAGCCTGCCAGGCATCTCTGTTCATGGGTTCTCCAGGCAAGAATACTGAAATGGGTTGTCATGCCCTCCTCCATGGGAGCTTTCCAACCCAAGGATTGAACCTGTGTCCCTTTAGGTCTCCTGTGTTGGCATTGGCAGGTGGGCTCTTTATCACTAATGTCATCTGGAAAGCCCAGATAACAGTTAACTATAGAGGCTTATTAACACAGACTCAAGTTCAAATCCCAGGTCCATCATTAACTTGTATGACATGTGGTCAAGTTTTTAAAAATTTATCAATTTATTTCCTAAGGATTATATGAAACAGTGCATGTGATATATCGCTCTCTTCAACAACAGAAAGAAATCTGATTTTTATTCTCTTGCCCAGTTGCTTCAATGCTTCTACCTACTCACCTATGGCCAGGTAACGCCAGATGCTGTTCTGAACTGCAAGGCAGGGCTTTTCCTTGCTATTCTGGCTTTCCACCTCACGCTGGTTGTTTCCTTTATTCTTTAGTCCCACTTTGCTTTCTCAGGTCTGGAGTCTCATTTGGACAGCATTTTTTCCTGCAAACACATCACAAAGTTGAAAATGCCTTTCTTTAAAGTGACATTTTCAGGAATATAATTACCAGAAGGTGTTTAGCCCATAATCTGGACCCTCCTATAATTTGAAACAGTCGCCTGCCCTTCAGGGAATGGTGGACTATTTTCAGAACAGGCTATTTTCAGAGAGAGAAACCTGCTTATTCCCACAACTTAAGAGCATCTGACTTGCTCTTTTTGAGAATAATTTATCCCTGATAAGTTCATCTCCAGCTCTTAGCTTTGGGTGAAGCAATCACATTCAGTTGTTTTTATCCATTTGGAAGTTTCTTGCTTTTTCAATTTATGTGAACCTATTTAAACAACAGTATAAAGGAAAACTCCTCTGTATAAATTTAATTCCAATTACCCTGTCTCCTTTGCCATCTTCTGGTTATAATTTAAAATTTCTTTTTTTATGATGGCAAGTTTAAAAGGTGATAATTCACTTGACAACTGGAGAAACTAGCATTAAAGTGAGAAATAGTTATTTTTAATGCAATCTAGCCATTCTCTGTGTTTTCAGAACACTAACAATGTTCACTGACATTTTTCAGCATCCCTTCCTTACTGTATACTGAGGGATCAAAGCATTTATTCCTTTAATAGTCTTGCCTGGAAAATCCCACGGATGAAGGAGCCTGGCAGCCTTCACCAAAGAGACTTAATGTAGGGGCAAATCCCAGCTTTACTATTTACTAGCTATATAAACTGAAGAAGGCAATGGCAACCCACTCCAGTACTCTTGCCTGGAAAATCCCATGTGTGGAGGAGCCTGGTAGGCTGCAGTCCATGGGGTCGCACAGAGTCAGACATGACTGAGTGACTTCACTTTCACTTTTCACTTCCATGCATTGGAGAAGGAAATGGCAACCCACTCCAGCGTTATTGCCTGGAGAACTCCAGGGAAAGGGGAGCCTGGTGGGCTGCCATCTCTGGGGTTGCACAGAATCGGACACGACTGAAGCGACTTAGCAGTAGCAGCAGCAGCAGAACATCTGCTATCAACCAATCCCCATGTTAAGTCTTAGGGAGAAAACTATGAACAAGATATGGTCTCAGCTTTCTTCTCTCTTCTTGTAGCCAGGTTAGATGCAAGAAACAGAAAAGAATAAAAGTCAGAAAAAGAGTTATACAATTATATAAAAAAAGTTATACAGTTATAAGAAGAAGTATAGGAATGGGATGATGAAAGAACAAGAAAAGAATTAAATGGGTTTAGGAAGGCTGAACAGAAAAATAACTGAGAAGAAATAGAGGAGAAAAAACATGTAAAAGAAGTGGTTGTAGAAAGGAGATTTAAAAATAAGAATATGTAGTAACACTGAAATTTATATAGTACTATTATCATATGCATGCATGTAATTTTCTGTATTTTCTATAACTCAAGCAACTTTGTAATAAGCCCTCTGCTTCCACTGATGTCAGCAAAAAATTTTAATCTTATCATTTTAATGTTATCTGTCTCTTCCAGTTTAAATCATAGACTCTTTTGAGGTTCATTTTGTCTTTTCATGACTTTTTCTGCTTTTCTTCTCTTTCCCTTCTCGCAGAGTGTTACCTGGGCCCCATAGGAAGTTTTCGTGGCAACATAGATGCAGATCTCTAATCTTCGTGTTTATTCACAGAAATCTGCTGGATTTTCTGGTGGCTTAACTGTCCTCCTATGGCCTAGTAACTGCCCTCAGCCTGAAACTCTCTCTCATGGACAGATCAATGACCCTCAAAGATGTTCACCTCCTTAGCCCCAGAATCTGTGACTGTTACCTCACATGGCAAAAACAATATGATTGTAGATGGAATTCAGGCTGATAATTAGTTGGGCTTGTTATTGTTCAGTTGCTAAGTTGTGTTCAATTCTTTGAGCCCCAATTGACTGCAGCACACCAGACTTCCCTATCCTTCACTATCTCCCTGAGTTTTCTCAAACTCATGTCCATTGAGTCAGTGATGCCATCCAACCATCTCATCCTCTATAACCCCCTTCTCCTCTTACCCTCAATCTTTCCCAGCATCAGGGTCTTTTTCAATGGGTCAGCTCTTTGCATCAGGTGTCAACAAAGTACTGTGGTTATATGAATATTCAAGGTTGATTTCCTTTAGGATTTAGAGGTAAAAAGTTGAGCTTGACATGGAAAGATTATCCTAAGTTATTTGAGGTGGAGAGGGCAGAATCACCTTCTTTCAGATTCTTTTACAAAAGAAGCCATGAGCTAAAAAGAGTTGGACACGACTTAGTGAGTAAACAGCAACAGCAAGGATTAAGAGATAAAATAGGAAGAACAAAGAGGAGAAGCAAAGAGAAGCCCAAAAGCAAAGTAAATGAAGGATAAAAGCAAGGGGAAATCACGTTTAAGATTATCCGGGAAAAAATGAAGCAAAATGAGTTTCTAAAGTTTCTTTGTAGAGCACCTAATGGCACCCCACTCCAGTACTCTTGCCTGGAAAATCCTATGGATGGAGGAGCCTAGCAGGCTGCAGTCCATGAGGTCGCTAAGAGTCGGACACAACCGAGCGGCTTCACTTTCACTGTTCACTTTCATGCATTGGAGAAGGAAATGACAACCCACTCCAGTGTTCTTGCCTGGAGAATCCCAGGGATGGGGGAGCCTGGTGGGCTGCCGTCTGTGGGGTCGCACAGCGTCAGACACGACTGATGCGACAGCAGTAGCAGCAGAGAAAATTGCACAAAATCCTTCTTCTTCCCTCTTCTCCATCTGCAGTTCAACTGAAGTAATTTCATTCACCTTTTGACCGAGCATGCACACGTACCCAAGTGCAGAACACATAGGCATTCTTTCTCTCTCCCTCCCTCCCTGGACCCATCTCTTTCTCTCTGTCTCTCTCTCTCTCTCTCTCTCTCTCTGTCTCTCTGCATGGCTCAGTCCTGCTCCTGTATGAATGCACTCTAACATATTGTCATCCACGTGAACTTACTCTCGAACACTCTGTTACCTGCCCTCCCTTTCCTTTCTTTGTCTTGGGGCAATACATAAAGAGCTGTGCACATTTCTCTTCTTGCTTCTCTTCTAAAAGCTTCTCTCTCCCCTTCCTTTTCCCATTGTGTGTGTGTGTGTGTTTTTTTGTCTTCCAATCCTCACACATGGTCACGGTGTGTCATACAAATAAGTGATGGGAGGCAGATATTTTCAGAATTGCAGCTATGGCATCTGGAATTTATCCAGGGAGATTTTATAAATGGAAGTTTAGCAGAGGAGGAAACTCATCAAATCTGAACCAGATAAAAATCATTTTGTCAGCTGGCAGGGTCCAGAACTACAGAGGCGATGCTATGGGAGTCGGGGGGATCAGGCACGAGAGAGGAATCGTGAGGGCCTATCTCAGGTCTAGATGGGAGCTGTAGAGGTGAGGTTCATTTGTAGACTGTGCTAGGGGATGAGGTAGAGCGGGCATCTCTGCGCCACCGTGACAAAGCCAGGCCAAACGTGTGTGAGCCCTGACACTGTGCAAGTATGAGAAACGCTCTATGAGTGTTCAGTGTCCTGGGACTTGAGCATGCTGCTTCCTAGGATAATGGCCTGCAAGACTGGAAATTAGGTGCATATATTTGATAAACCTGTAAATGAAAGAGAATAATGATGGATTGTGAACTCAGATTTCCAAACTAGATTCAAAGAGGTGTTTTTTGTTCCTTACTTTTGACCAAGACTACTTACTATTCTGAAGATGGAAGGCATCCCATCAGTGTGTTGAGGAAAATGTTCTCCTTGAGAATTCTGGAATGTCCTTAGAGGCATTTTCTCAAGATCAGCTACATACACACCATAACCTTGTGAAGTAGAAGAGCTTGAATACAGGAAAAGTGAAAGTCATATTATTTAAGGTTCATAGAGACAAGAGTTGGCATGAAAATTCTCGTCAAGTTAACAGGTGACTTCACCTTTTCACTTCAGAAACTGGATCATGGAGAAGTTTTAGTAAGAAGACAGGAAACAGATAGTATGCCTCCTGAATAATACCATATTATAGAAGCCACTCTTCAGCATTCTGCCTGAATATGACTTCAGTCTGCATGCAACAAGAATGGACTTTAGTGTCACACTCACTATCCAGGATAAGAAATATTGAGAACACTTTAGATTAGGAGATTTCTACATCCCACACCTTCCTATTTTGCACAGGTTTATGTAGCAACCATGGGGGATACAGATAAAGCAACAGGTGCATGTGTTTGTGTAATAAAGTTAACAAGCTATTGATGTTGTTTAGTCACTAAGTCGTGTCCAACTCTTTTGCAATGCTATGGTCTGTAGCCTTCCAGACTCCTCTGTCCATGGAATTTTCCAGGCAAGAATACTGGAATGGATTTCTGTTTCCTTCTCCTGAGGATCTTCCGAACCCAAGGACTGAACCTACTTCTCCTGCATTGGCAGGTGGGTTCTTTACCTCTGAGCCACATGGGAAGCCCCAAGTTAATGGCTGTACTTCAAAGAGAGACACCTGAGAAGTGGTAGAAAGGGACAGGAAGAACTCTAATTATTGCATGACTTAGAACCTGTCTGAGAAAAGAAGAAGTCTCAGACAAAGTAATTACTACTGAGACTCTTGGCTGATGTCTCCAATCCCTGGATGAGGAGGGGTTGGAAGTATGTGTCACACATGTGCAGTATTAACATATTAGAAGACCCTGATGCTGGAAAAGATTGAAGGCGAGAGGAGAAGGAGATGACAGAGGATGAGATGGTTGGATGGCATCACTGACTCAGTGGACATGAGTTTGACCACGCTCTGGGAGTTGGTGATGGCAGGGAGGCCTGGCATGCTGCCGTCCATGGAGTCGCAGAGTCAGACACAACTAAGAGACTGAAGTGACTGATGAGACATGTAAATTTACGGGAACTGTTATTTTCATACTTGCGTAGCATTAATATTGTTTTAAATATACCTGGGTTTAGAATGTCATGACTTGCATGTTAACAGTAGAGGGCTCTAGCCTGACTGCTCCAGCGTGAACCCTTTGTGTATGCTTCTTCCCAAGTCCATGCTAGGTGAAGTTAGCTTTGTAAGTTGGTCATAGTGGAAATATTTCACCATTAAAACCTCAGGGCCTTATTTTGAGCACTAATAGTTAAGTGTTTACCCCTACATCAATGCATGCCAATGTTTCCCAATACAATAGTCTCTCTAAATCCCTAAACCTAGAATAAAGCTTGGTATAACGCATGTATATTGAATAAATGGTCAGGAAAAGGAAGAAGAGATTTATAAGAATAAGGAGAGAATCTTCAAGAATACATTTTCAGGAGAAAAATCTGAGTTTTGAGAAATACATAGTAGAATGCTTACCTAGGAATAGAGGGTAAGAAGATCTTTCAGGAGAAAGTCAGTTTGGCTCAGATGAATGAAGAACATAAGGAATCAGAAGAGTTATAAAAAAGTTGAAAATGACTTGAGAGCAGAGTACACAAGAACATTGTCAGCAGATGAAGACCAAGGATTTTGCAACAGATCTGAAAGGGCTATACTCAACTCTAGTCCAGTATCTTAGACCAGCAAAGATGAACAGACAGGAGATGAAGTAAAAGTCTCTGCTTCATAATGATGCTCTCAGATATGAGCCTGTTTCTGAACTCATTGTGTTACTCATTATGTTAACATTTTTTGTTGCACACATTTGTGTACATATCTTGGTGAATTTGGGCATGTGAATATACCCATGATCCATTACCAAAATCAAGTTTCTAAAATTTTCCATCCCTTCCAAAAATGTCCTTATATTCTTTTGTGTTGTGTGTGTATATATGAGTTTAAATATTTAACATCAGATCTATTTATTAACATATTTTAAAATGCACAATACCATGTTATCTATAAGTACTATATTGTATAGCAGATCTTTAGAGCTTGTTCACCTTGCGTATGTAAAACATTATGCTCATGAAGTCAAACTAACCATATCTTCCTTTCTCCAGGCCCTGGCAAGCGCCAATCTGTTCTCTGTTTTCATGCATTTGACTGTTTAAAATACATCATAAGTGGAATCATGCGGTATTAGTTCTGTGACAATTCATTTAGCACAGTGTTCTCCAGGTTCATCTGTGTTGTCACAAGTGACAAGATTTCAAGAGCTAAGTCGCTTCAGTCAAGTCTGACTCTTTTTGATGCTATGGACTGTAGCCTGCCAGGCTCCTCTGTCCACAGATTCTCCAGGCGAGAATACTGGAGTGGGTTGCCATGCCCTCCTCCAGGGGATCTTCCTGACCCAGTGTTCAAACCTGCGTCTCTTACCTCTCCTGCACTGGCAAGTAGGTTCTTTACCACTACCACCACCTGGGAAGCCCCCCTTTCTTTTTTAAGACTGAGAAATAGTCTGTTACATGCAAATACCATGTTTTATCTATTCATCCATCAATGGCTATTTGGACTGTTTCCATGTCTTGGCTATCATGAATGTTGCTGGAGTGAGGATGGGGCACAAAGATAGCTATTGGATTCTGATTCAAATTCTTCTGAAGAAACATTATTTTTGAGAAAAGGAATATAAAGACTGAGTTTGAAAATGTACTGTTTCAGCTTTAAGAGTAACAAAGTAATTTGATGCTGCTTAGAACTTTGTGACCTACGAAGATGCAGGGAACAATTTCCCTTGTTTTCTAGGTTTTCAGGTGAGCTTCTCTGAGGACCACACCCAGAGACTAATCGCTGACTGGCAGCCATTCATAGACACAGGCCCTATGGATGTGCGCTCTCTCTCTTCCGGTGTCTCAGTGAAGAAGATCTATGTACGTCACACCGGCTTCCGCTAAACTGGTGAAGACAATGGCTTGCCAAGTGCGTCCCCCCAAAATACTGTTGATGATGGGACCTCTAGGGGTAAGGAGGAAAAGAGGAGATATATCAGTCCAACACAGCACTGGAACACTTGAGATCTCATTCAACCTTCTTTTTACACAATGGAGGAAAATGGGGATCAAAACAATAATTTCACTTGGAGATATTTTCTAAGTCCAAATTCCTGGAACTTTTTTTTTTTTTCAATTATGATGCTGTCCTTTACACCTGAAATAAGGTACAGTGAAGTCATTTGGCCAGTAGTTAATAATGGTTTTTGAGTCCTCACACTTATGTGGGTCTGAGCACCATGCTCTAGGTGGGGGACACTGCAGAAATGTTATGACCTTGCTGAGAGTCAGTCACTTATAAAGTAAAATGGGGAATAATAGGATCTATTTAATAGTGATGCTGTGAGGAATTATAGACATCAATAGGGAGAACATTTAGTATCATCTAGGGCATATGAAGAAAACTTAGTGTATGCTAATTAACATTTTTGTTGCTGTGCTATGTTGGTAATGATGAGGATGGTGATAATGATGATGCTACTTTAACTTAATCTTTGGATAATGATGTTTCAGCAGTTAATATATTTTGGCAATTGTCAAGGACTTAAAAGAAACCATATCTCATAAATAAAATTTATATCACAGGAGATCATGTGTTTTCAATTTATTTCAACTGATGTTTGACATCCTTGACACTGAACCATTAGCTTTTCCCCAAAGAAGTACTACAAGCTGATGAATAGCTTATGATTTTTAACCAGGTCTTCTCTGTCATTGGACCCAGGTGAAGTTTTATGGGAGGGGATGACATAGAGGGCTGCAATAAAATCTAACAAGTGTCATTTGATAATTAAACAGATGAATCACTCTGACCACCAAAGCCATTGACCACCGTGACAACAGAACATTAAGACTTAGCAATTCATGATCTAAAGTCAGGAGGGTCATAAAAATCAGTGTCTGTGAATGTCCCAAAGAAGACTCACTTAGCTCGGAGTACAGACTGCCCCCACAGTTCTGGAGAACAGTCGTCCGTCACCTGCTCCTCTTGAACTGCAGAAAGCAGCCACCGGAAAAGAGAGGCAAAGCTCCAATGATTCCAAAGAAACCATCTGAACGACAAACGCTTTGTGATGTCCCTAGCCAGCCCCATGGTCTGCTATTCACTGCCCACCAACTGGCCTCCTTGTGGCCATTTTTGGCCACTTCCAAGCCACTCTCTATATAGCAGCCAGAGGGGTCTTTCAAAAATCTGACTGGGTCTTACTATTCGTTTGCTTGAAGCTGTGTGATGAACTTCCGTTGTGCTTTAAAGTAAATCCAAATCCTTTAAGCTGGCTTTCAAGACCTGGCACGACCCATCTCTGGTCCTTTCTCTGTCCTCTGCTTAGACCTCCCCACCCTTATCTCTGCCCTCCAGACATCGATCATTCATTCAGAGCTTCAGAGACAACTCTCTTTCTCCCTTCAGAACCCTGCAGCCTTTGTTCTCACCGCTCCCTAGTCCTAGAACACTCTGCTCTGTCTCTTTGTGTGACTGTCTCCTGCTCATCCTTCAGATCTCAGCCTAAATGTCATCCCCTCAAGCGAGCCTTAGTCAACTGCCCTCCTGGGTATCCTTCTTCCCTGCTCCATTGCTTCCCTCACAGCACTCCCATTTTAAAGAAAGACTTTTAAATTATCTCTGTCTTTATTACCTGCTTATGAAAAAGGGACTCAGTCTGCTTTGCTTGCCAGCCCACACCCCAAATATTTCAATCCCTGATATCTCTTTGGTGATTCACAAATTAAAAAATATTAGCCCTAGTGCTATGTTAACATGCATTGAACATTTTCAGTGGGGCAGGCTCTAAGCTAAGCACTGTGTACGGATGCTCTCATTTACTCCTCGACCAAGCCTATTCGTGGGTCCATGCCCAGTCATGTCTGACTCTTTTGCAACCCCATAGAGGGCAACCTGCCAGGCTCTTCAGTCCATGGGATTCTCCAGGAAAGAATACTGGAGTGGGTTGCCACTTCCTCTTCCAGGGGATTTTCCCGAGCCAGGGACTGAACGCACATCTCTTGCATTGTAGGCAGATTCTTTACTGCTTGAGCTATCAGGGAAACCCACACCAAGCCTATGATGACTGCTAATATCATACCTATTTGGATGAGGAGTCAGAGGCAAAGAGTATTTACCTGTTGAATCTGAGGCCACAGAGCTAGTGCTAGCACAGCAGGGTTTAAACTCAGGCAGAGTTCAGAATTTTAAGCTTTGCCTTGGTATTGAACCACTGAATGCAAGGATCTTGGCCACATCTGATTGGCTGACTCCCTTGGGGTTGTCAAGATTTTGCTCAAGCATCACTTACTCAGTGAGACTCTTATATTCAGTTTGAAATGATGTCACCCTGAATTCATTACAAGCAACATTTGTCACACTATTTTAATATTGAATATCCATATCCTCACAAATCTAGAATTCTTCCTTGGGGAAGACTCCCTGTTTTATTATCTTTTCCCTCTATTTCTCCTGAAAAGTGAAAGTGAAGTCGCTCAATTGTGTTCAACTCTTTGCGACCCCAGGGGCTGTAGCCTGCTACGCTCTTCCATCCATGGGACTCTCCAGGCAAGAATACTGGAGGGGGTTGCCGTTCCCTTCTTCAGGGAGTCTTTCCAACACAGGGATCAAACCTAGGTTTCCCACACTGCATGCAGACTCTTTACCATTTGAGCCAACAGGGGCTCCTTCTATTCTTCCTAAAATACAGTAAAAATATTGAACATATATTCTACCTCAATTTTATTTTAGAAATTGGGAATGTGATAATGAACAAGATGGGTAAGTCCCCTGCCTTATGTAGCTTATAATTCATGGCAAAGGGAGGCAGACACTAGTCTTGAAAATCATTTACAAATAAAATAATTTTAGGTGGTAGTAATATTTATGAAATGAAATTTATAAGAAAATGGAGACAAGAGAGTCAAGAGAGTGGGTACTGCCATAGACAGGGTGGTGAGAGGTAGTTTCCCTGAGGATGTGACCTTTGAGTCAAGATATGAGGATAAGGTTTGGGGGGAAGATTTTTCTCACAAGAGGATACAACTAGTACCGCAGGTGTATGGCAGAGTGAAGTAGTGAAGCAAGCTGTTAGCTTTCAGTCATGCCCAGTTCTTTGCAACCCCATGACTGTAGCCCACCAGGCTTCTCTGTCCATGCGATTCTTCAGGGCAAGAATACTGGAGTAGGTTGCCCTTCCTTCCACCAGGGGATCTTCCCCACCCAGGGATCAAACTTGGGTCTCTTTCATCACAGGCAGATTCTTTACTGTCCAAGCCAACAGGGAAGCCAGTATAGAAGTCCAAAGCTGAAAAGGAGCTAGTCGTGTGCCAAGAGCAGAACACAGGTGTCTTCTACCCAGGTTATGAGATGTTCTGGACCTGATGTCACTTGTCCCCAGGTATGATGGTTCAGTTCAGTTCAGTTGCTCAGTCGTGTCCAACTCTTTGCAACCCCATGAATTGCAGCACACCAGGCCTCCCTGTCCATCACCAACTCCCAGAGTTCACTCAGACTCACGTCCATCGAGTCTGTGATGCCATCCAGCCATCTCATCCTCTGTCGTCCCCTTCTCCTCCTGCCCCCAGTCCCTCCCAGCATTAAAGTATTTTCCAATGAGTCAACTCTTCGCATGAGGTGGCCAAAGTACTGGAGTTTCAGCTTTAGCATCATTCCTTCCAAAGAAATCCCAGGACTGATCGCCTTCAGAATGGACTGGTTGGATCTCCTTGCAGTCCAAGGGACTCTCAAGAGTCTTCTCCAACACCACACTTCAAAAGCATCAGTTCTTCAGCTCTCAGCCTTCTTCACAGTCCAACTCTCACATCCATACGTGACTACCGGAAAAACCATAGTCTTGACTAGATGGACCTTAGTCGGCAAAGTAATGTCTCTGCTTTTGAATATGCTATCTAGGTTGGTCATAACTTTTCTTCCAAGGAGTAAACGCCTTTTAATTTCATGGCCGCAGTCACCATCTGCAGTGATTTTGGAGTCCCCCCCCCAAATAAAGTCTGACACTGTTTCCACTGTTTCTCCATCTATTTCCCATGAAGTGATGGGACCTGATGCCATGATCTTAGTTTTCTGAATGTTGAGCTTTAAGCCAACTTTTTCACTCTTTTCTTTCACTTTCATCAAGAGGCTTTTGAGTTCCTCTTCACTTTCTGCCATAAGGGTGGTGTCATCTGCATATCTGAGGTGACTGATATTTCTACCAGCAATCTTGATTCCAGCTTGTGTTTCTTCCAGTCCAGCGTTTCTCATGATGTACTCTGCATATACTCACAGAAATCTAGTCAATCTAATCACACTAGCACCACAACCTTGTCTAACTCAATGATGGTTAATTGTATACATCAACTTTACCGGGTCACAGGATACTCACATATCTGATTAAACATTATGTCCAAGTATGTGTGTGAGGAACTTTCCAGAAGAAAGTTAGGTGGAGTGAGTATAGCGGATGACCTTCCCCAGTGTGGATGGGCACCGCCCAGTCCATCATAGACCTGAACAGAACTAAAAGGTGAGGAAGACTGAATTTGCTCTGGAACCTCAATCTTCTCCTGCCCTTGATGCTCCTGGTTCTCTGGGCTCTCGGCCCACGTTGAGTTCTACACCATCATGTCTCTGGCTTTCAGGCCTTTGAATGGCATCCCCAGGCTTCCGGGTCTCCAGCTTGCTGCTGGCAGGCTATAAAACTTCTCGGTCTTCATAATAGTGTGAGCCAATCTTGTATGTTAAATCTCTTCCTATTGGTTGTGTTTCTCTGTGCATGCTAAGTCACTTTAGTCATGTCTGACTCTTTGTAACCCCACGGACTGTAGCCTGCCAGGCTTCTCTGTGGGTGGGATTCTCTAGGCAAGAATATTGAAGTGGGTACTGGAGTACCCTCCCTCCCTCCTCCAGGGCATCTTCTTGACCGGATCAAATCTGTGTCTCTTATGTCTTCTGCATTAGTAGACAGGTTCTTTACCACTAGCACTGCCTGGCTCCAGAGAACTCCAATTCATACAAGGCTTCAGTTGCAGCTTGCTTGCCAGGCTCCACAATGCCTCTTGTGGTCCTCAAAGCCTCAAAGCCCTGTGATTATTAACCACTGCCAACACACCTACTTTCTTTTACACCACCAGTTGTGGGGTCTCCCCTGGTGAGGTCTCCACTGAACCAGCTGAGACACAATTGTAGCAGCTCCAGCACCCAGCAGACAATTGGACCCACTGAGACTCAGGTTTTTTCATTAGGTGTCCAAGCCATCTAGATTCCATCATTCAGAAGCTAACAGAAGTTAACTTCAGGGAAGACTTTGGCCAATTTGAGACAAGGGACATGAGGGGAGAAGCTGATAAATCTTTTATCCTTCCTTCCCTGACAAACTCTAAAAGATATTGTATTTCCCCTATGGTTTTCCATAAGTTGTCCAAAGGCCTGGGCAAGAAGCAACATTTCTTGTGGCCAACTTGGTCATGAACCTCCTTGCATTGATGTCCTTCTTTCCCCACTTCATGCCCCACGGTTTTCTCACTCTTGCTTCCCTGAGATGGCACACTCAAATGAAATATCACTGACTCTCTTTTCTAAGGACTGGAACTATGACAGAAGATCAGCCTGGTGGGAGCATAGAGAAAGAAAGGATAAGAGGCAGGATGTGACGTGGACAAGATGGTTAATTTAAATTCTATAGGGTCTTGCAGGCCAGGAGAGGGATTTAGACCTTATTTCGATTGCAATCCATGGAAAGGAGATAGCATGATCCCATTTAAATATTTTTAAAAGATTATTTTGGCTACACTGTGGGTAATGGGCCCTCATGAACAGAATTCATGTTGTACATTATACCCTCAATACATGTGTACTGATTGATGCGTGAATGTATATATTCTATAATGGGCTTTATTCTCCTAGTTAGCTAGTCTGGGTTAAATCATTTATCTTGCACATGGGTTCACCCATTAAAAATTTTGTGATATTCAGGCAGCATAGACACATGTTTTATTTCACTAATTTTTCCTCTCATTCCATAAACTCCCTTCTCTCTTATACCACTCCCCTCATTTTTCCCACCTTATGTACCTTTTTTTTTTGTTGTTTGTTTTTGTTTTAGTTGAACATAGACTAAGAGACTACATGGTTAACTTAAATTTAAATTAAGAGATGATTTAGTAAGACCTTGCATTTCTGAAATTTTTCTGTAGCTGCATAAGGAATGTTCTTTTTGTCAAGTAATTAAACTGAATATTTTGTAAGGTAGTCTCCTGCATTATCTCTGCTCACATGCACTGTGAAGTAGAATTGTGGCCCTTTATAATGGGAGAGCTAAGCATTTAAGCCTTTCCATGTAAACCTTCAGGCCTTTCTTTTTTCCATTGAAGATAATTGTACATGCTGGAAACTGCCAACCTCTAGGAAGACTGTTATTAATCGTCTATGACAGTCAGCGTTCAGCTTTGTGTTGGTGGGGGCTGGTGTAGGGTGGCCAGCAAGTAGAAGGCAGGGTGCCAATTGTTCCTTCCTTACAGAGGATATAGCATTCTTCATATTCTTGGTAAAGCCTTTTATCAATATTCAGAGCCAAAACAAGAAGAATGAGCAATTTCTTAAATTTTATATTATGTTCCTTAGCCATAAAGTTCTGCATAATTCAAATATATTCCATTCTATCTTTCCTGCCACCTGTCTAAACTCCTTCTCTATTTCTTCCTCAGTATTGAGAGATGAGGCTGGCTGGACAGAAACTGGCTCAGCATTAGAGACTACAGTGCCTGCTAGCTTGGTCCTTAAATACAAGATAATCCAAGCCAGCTCTGAGTGGGAGCCAAATCAGGAGCTCAAGAGAGGGCAAATCCCAAGACCAAAGGCTTAAAAAGAGGAATGTAAATACAAGAAAGATTTGAAACAAAAGCAGGGCATTAAATGAATTCAAATAAGAGCATGCAGAGACTACAAGGAGCGAGTTGGCATGATTAAATCAGACATCTCTGAGGCACCCAGGTCTTTCCTGAATCAGTCACTGGGCTCATGGTGTGTGCATTTTGGGGCTTAATTCAGGATGGAGAAAGGGCTCCTCCAATTACTCTTGCAGCCTATATTCTAGCTGATGTCTGAAATACTCTCAGGGGGACACTGCTCCTGTCACTCTGTCTTCCCTCCTGAAAACTCCCTCCTCACAGCATAAGAAGCATTCTTCCTCTCACTCCAGTCCTACTATATTACCATCAATCCAGATTTCCCAATAAAAGTGTGTTGATTTGAATAGTATAGAATGAAATAGAGCTGTATGCAATTTTATTTGTGCATAATACACATGCTTGAGTTTACATCCTATTCATATACCACAATTCAAGATGATTAAGTTAAATACATTTTCTTTCCCTTAAATCTTCTTCTCTGTTTTACAGTCTCCTTTCTGACCTCACTTGGAGTGATTACATCTTGGCCACTTAACCAAAATATGTCAATCAAAACTGAAAGAGGACTTCTATTGTCAAGATTTGTCAAATTAAATTATATATGTATATATTCGCAATTCTCTGCACTTGGCTATGTGATTAGTGGAATTATAGAAAATAGACTTCAACAAAATAGATATTCACATGAACAAGACTGAAATTTAACTCAACACGTAAATGTAAATCTTTGTAGAGGCAACTGCGTTTCTGAGTCTGACGCTTCCCTTATTCAAACTCTGATTCATCTTGAAAATCAGCATGAAAGCAAGGGAGTCTATAAGACCAGGGTTTAAGTCTTAGCTAGATGGCTCACTAGCCATGGAATATTTCTTCTTTTCCATATGGATTTTAAAGTACTAATTGAACATGGTTTTATGTTCAAGATCTCAAGGATTTTACATTGAATGATTGTATGAGTTGAACTTTGTCCAGGAAAATAGAAATGACTGTAGGTATTTCAGGCAAGAAGTATTTAATACCGGGAGCTAGATTTAATACCAATTTAGCAATATTGTTGGAAGACCTGAAAGATTTAACAAAATGATGTGGTATTCTTGCTCAAAGCCCTAGAGGTGCAGGAAGCTGCTAAGACTGCCCAGCGTGCATCGAATTTGCATCTGTTGCTGCAGGAGGCCACACAGCTGCATGCTCACTGCAGATCTGATGGTCTTCTGAGGCTACCCCTACACAATCAGGCCTATTGCTACAGAAACCAGCATGGACAAGCCTGTAGTCATTGTTCTTCCCCAAAGAGAAAACTTGTGACTCCCTCTATCTTCTAACAAAATGTCCTTGCCTTACCATTAGCAGTGCTGAAACAGAACCATGATTGCAAAGCAGCCTGGGAAAGGGAGCTTCCAGTCTTCTATCCCTGATGGTACAGGGACAGTGTAGAGAGGGCCACTAGTGATTCGGAGTTGTTAGTAGAAAATATAGCACCACTGCTGCTGCTGCTAAGTCACTTCAGTCATGTCCTCATAGACGGCAGCCCACCAGGCTGCCCTGTCCCTGGGATTCTCCAGGCAAGAACACTGGTATAGGTTGCCATTTCCTTCTTCAATGCATGAAAGTGAAAAGTGAAAGTGAAGTCGCTCAGTCGTGTCCAACTCTTCGCGTCCTCATGGAATGCAGCCCGCCAGGCTCCTCGGTCCAGAGCACCACTACGGCACCATAATGGAGACAAAGTCATAGCTTTCATTGAGAATAACATAGAACCTAATGAACGATCCAGAGAATTAAGCAGATCATGAAATGTAGAGCTGCCCCTAACTAAATTCTCATACTCTCACCATCTAGATATCTGCCATGGCAGCTTGCAGACTTTTTATGTGATTTTCACCATTTGATGTAAAACAACAAGCAAAACCTGTGTCTTTGTTCTTATGAAAGCATTTAAAGTGAAAGTGAAGTCTCTCAGTCGTGTCCAACTCAGCAACCCCATGGACTGCAGCCTACCAGGCTCCTCCACCCATGGGATTTTCCAGGCAAGAGAACTGGAGTGGGGTGCCGTTGCCTTCTCCGAAAGCATTTAAGTTATATGAAAATCCTGGCAACAGAATGTGGGTCATGTTACAGTAAGACCTCAAGTGTTCCAAGAATATAATTTAGTGCTCATGTTATTGAAATATGATATGAATTATTGCTACCATCTTTCCAATATTTAATGAAAATATTTTCTAAGAAGCTGGAAGAGGAAAAAGTACAAAGAAATACCCAATGTCAAAGCTTTAAAAGAGTTTATGGCGCATCCAGACAAAATAATTTTTGCAAATAAACATGCATAGGTAGGGGTCATATCACAAATGTAATTATAAGTTCAGTACTTGTTGTCAGCTATATAACTGTAAGGAAAGAAAAAGATAGAAGCTGATATTTAGCTTTCTTCATTATTCATTGCTTGATCTATGACTTCAGATGTTAATTCATAGATATCTATTTCTTGAATCACAATCTCTGAGAAAAAATGATGTCAGCTCCTCAAGTTTGGATATGAGACAGTCAGAGACAGCTACCATTTTTCTCAATATTTTACTAACTCCGTCCTCTCTCTCTCTCCTTTTTTTAACCATCATCTTACATCCACAGTAACTACAGTGCCTATCTACCGTTTCTCATCACCAAACCTCATTCAGGCAACTCTTAAAGGGATAGGTAACAAAGTTTTAACTGTGCTTTTATTGGTTTTATTTTTCTAAGCTCCACTTTCATTCATCATACATTTTATCCTTTTAAAATAATGTGTATTTACTTGGCCACATTGGGTCTTAGTCGCAGCATTTGGGAACATTATTTCGTCATGAGAGAGCTTTCACTGAGGCATGGGGACTCTCTAGTTGAGGCATACACCCACTTGCTCTGCGGAATGTGAAATCTTAGTTCTCTGACCAGGGACTGAGCTTGTGTCTCCTGCATTGCAAAGGTGGATTTTTAACCATTGGACCAACAAAAAATTCACCATCATACATTTTAGCCTAGTTTGAGTTCAGTTCAGTTCACTCACTCAGTCGTGTCCAACTCTGAGACCCCATGAACTACAGCATGACAGTCCACTGCCAACTCCCAGAGTTACTCAAACTCATGTCCAATGAGTCAGTTAAGTCATCCAACCATCTCATCCTCTGCTGTCCCCTTCTCTTCCCACCCTCAATCTTTCCCATAATGAGGGTCTTTTCAAATGAGTCAGTTTCTTCGAATCAGGTGGCCAAATTATTGGAGTTTCAGCTTCAACATCAGTCCTTCCAATGAAGACCCAGGACTGATCTCCTTTAGGATGGACTGGTTGGATCTCATTGCAGTCCAAGGGACTCTCAAGTGTCTTCTCTGATACCACAGTTCAAAAGCATCAATTCTTCTGTGCTCAGCTTTATAGTCCAACTCTCACATCCATACATGACCACTGGAAAAACCATAGCTTATGATTTGCTTTTATTAAGGTACGTTTTGGTTGCAATGAAGGAGGAAAAGGTAACGTGTATCTGATTCACTGAGTATTAATATACACCGCAACATTGATAGTAATGAGAGGGTAATAGGCAGGAAAGCCAGGGGTCTCCAAAGGGAGGAAATAGGCTTAAAGTGTCAGACATTTTTTTTTTTTTAATCTCTCCCTTAAGTGGCAGGAAGAAACAAACTCTCTATGGAAATGTTTTTCTTAAGCTATGTTAATGAAACTATGTATTTGCTTTGGAATTTGCCTTTCCTCAAAATAGTTCCACCTAAGACTAACTTTTTTTTTCTTTTCTCAAACCATGGGCTGATAGTAGCTCAACAAACCAGTATGCAAATCAGTTGTTCTGTGGCTGGGGGATGACACACCTCATGCCTATCTCAAAAATGCATATTGTGGGAGAGCCTCAGCCTTGAGGTGTCTCTCTAATCTGATTAATAGCCTTTTAACAGATACAAGTTAGCTTGCTAAAACTAGCAAAAGAGGGCATTCTCCATCCCCCTTCTGATGTCTGTGTCAGAAACTTTCCCTGTCCCTTTTCACTTTAATAAAATTTTGCTATACAAAAGCTCTTGAGTGATCAAGCCTGGTCCCTGGTCCCTGGTCCTGAAGTTAAATCTTCTTCAGAGATCACAAATCTGATAGTTCACCAAAAGCTATCAGTAAGTGATAGTCTGAATGCCAACAGTGTTTCCCATAAGTTGGGAAGACATGATTATTCTCTTAATTTAAAGTAAACAAAGCTGTCCCAAAATATCTCATCCAACAACTAAGACTTGAATGATAATTTAAGTTAGATATGCAAAAGAGGGAGGGGGGCTTGGCTTTGGGACAGTCAAGAAAAAGTCTTCCAGGTAGCAGAAACAGCAGGTGCAAAGACCATAAAAAAGAGGAAATGTATTTTGTTTCATGTCCTGAAAAAAGGCAGGTATAACTAGGATGTGAAATAGGAGGGGAAGAGTAGAAAGTCTACATAAATAAGCAGATCAAAGGTATCTTATTAGGCATGCCAAAGAATTTGGACTTTATCAGGCAAGGAAATTATCTGAATGATTCAAGTAGGAGAGCAATATGGTTAATTTGAGTTCTAGGAAGACTGTTTTATGTGTACTATGAAACCTGGATTGCTGGGCATATTACTGAACATGGGCAAACTGTTAGCAAACTATTGCAACAGCTTCCTTCCCTGGTGGCACAGACAGTAAAGCATCTGTCTACAATGCGGGAGACCTGGGTTCAATCCCTAGGTTGGGAAGATCCCCTGGAGAAGGAAATAGCAATCCGCTCCAGGACTATTGCTTGGGAAATCCCATGGACAGAGGAGCCTGGTGGGCTACAGTCCACGGGGTCACAGAGAGTCGGACACGACTGAGCACCTTCACTATATTCACTACATACTGCTTCCCTAATTATCATTTGTAGGTAACATTTTTCCATCTTTCAGTTCAGTTCAGCTCAGTCACTCAGTCATATCCGAACTCTGCAACCCCATGAATCACAGCACGTCAGGCCTCCCTGTCCATCACCAACTCACTCAGACTCACGTTCATCGAGTCTGTGATGCCATCCAGCCATCTCATCCTCTGTCGTCCCCTTCTCCTCCTGCCCCCAATCCTTCCCAGCATCAGAGTCTTTTCCAATGAG
>SJYF01000267.1:3148225-3159544 GCA_006410515.1 Procapra przewalskii | reverse complement strand
AGGTTGGTCATAACTTTCCTTCCAAGGAGTAAGCATCTTTTAATTTCATGGCTGCAGTCACCATCTGCAGTGATTTTGGAGCCCCCCAAAAATAAAGTCTGACACTGTTTCCACCTTTGGACATTACTAAGTTCAGTATTATTTATTTTCAGTTATCTTTCTTAGCAAACTAAATCATTGATATTTAACCCTTTTAGCTGTTGACCTTTGCATAAATATAGCTATGTGGTTTCCTGGAGTTCTTTGTTTATTTGGCCTAAAATTATCCATGCTAATAATAGCCAACATACACTGAGTACATGTATTAAGTGCTTGAAATGCAGTTTCTCATTTAATACTGAAAAATCCTTTAATTACTATTATACTCTTTTATGAGGCTGAGGAGGCTGAGGCTTAGATAGGTAACGTTTGCTTAAAATTATGATATTGATTTCTCATAGCGCAATCCAGCCCAGGTCAGCTAGACACTAGAAACAAAGCTTTTGTCCAACTATTGACATGTGATTGACAACTATATTCTTTTCCTGTGATTCTCACAACTTGGGGACTTTAGATGGGGCATATAGCTCCCAGAAAATGCACAGATTGGAGAAATAAAGAGATTCTGTAATGATATACTTCAATTCTTGAAACAATGGTCAAGTAGCTAATGATATTCTATTAAGATCTTCATTGTTCTCTATCGAATGAAGAAACCAAAATATCAAGAGCTAACTAAATTTGTTCAAGTTTATTCAGTGAGCACTGGTCATAGGAAACACCCTCTTCCAACAACACTAGAGAAGACTCTACACATAAATATCACCAGACGGTCAAAACCGAAATCAGATTGATTATATTCTTTGCATCCAAAGATGAAAGAGCTCTATACAGTCAGAAAAAACAAGACTGGGAGCTGACTGTGGCTCAGATCATGAACTCCTTATTGCCAAATTCAGATTTAATTTGAAGAAAGTAGGGAAAAACCACTAGACCATTCAGGTATGACCTAAATCAATCCCTTATGACTATACAGTGGAAGTGATATATAGATTCAAGGGATTAGACCTGGTGGACAGAGTGCCTGAAGAATTATGGAAAGCAGTTCATGACATTGTACAGGGAACAGTGATCAAGATCATCTCCAAGAAAAAGAAATCCAAAAAGGCAAAATGGTTGTATGAAGGCCTTACAAACCGCTATGAAAAGAAGACAAGCAAAAGGCAAAGGAGAAAAGGAAAGATATACCCATTAGAATGCAGAGTTCAAAGAATAGCAAGGAGAGATAAGAAAGCCTTCTTCAGTGATCAATGCAAAGAAATAGAGGAAAACAGTAGAATGGGAAAGACTAGAGATCTCTTCAAGAAAATTAGAGATACCAAGGGAAGTTTTCCTGCAAAGATGGGCACAATAAAGGACAGACATGGTATGGACCTAACAGAAGCAAAAGATATTAAGAAGAGGTGGCAAGAATACACAAAACTATACAAAAAAGATCTTCAAGACCCAGATAATCATGATGGCGTGATCACTCACCTAGAGCCAGACATTGTGGAATGTGAAGTCAAGTGGGCTTTAAGAAGCGTCACTACAAACAAAGCTAGTGGAGGTGATGGAATTCCAGTTGTTATTTCAAATCTTAAATGGTAATGCTGTGAAAGTGCTACACTCAATATGCCAGCAAATTTGGGGAACTTAGCAGTGGCCACAGGACTGGAAAAGGTGGGATTTTATTCCAGTCCCAAAGAAAGACAATGCCAAAGAATTTTCAAACTACACACAACTGCACTCATATCACACACTAGCAAAGGAATGCTCAGAATTCTCCAAGCCAGGCTTCAACAGTTGGTGAACCATGAACCGTGTTCAAGCTGGTTTTAGAAAAGGCAGAGGAACCAGGGATCAAATTGTCAACATCTGATGGATCATCAAAAAAGCAAGAGAGTTCCAGAAAAACATCTACTTCTGCTTTATGGACTATGCCAAAGCCTTTGACTGTGTGGATCACAAAAAACTGTGGAAAATTCTTAAAGTGATGGGAATACCAGACCATCTGACATGCTTCCTAAGAAATCTGTATGCAGGTCAAGAAGCAACAGTTAGAACTGGCCATGGAACAACATACTGGTTCCAAATCAGGAAAGTAGTATGTCAGGGCTGTATATTGTCACCCTGCTTGCTTAATTTGTCTGCAGAGTGCATCATGAGATATGCTGGACTGGATGAAGCACAAGCTGGAATTAAGATTGCTGGGTGAAATATCAATAACCTCAGATATGCAGATGACACCACACTTATGGCAGAAAGTGAAGAAGAGCTAAAGACTCTTTTGATGAAAGTGAAAGAGAAGAGTGAAAAAATTGGCTTACAACTCAGCATTCAGAAAACTAAGATCATGGCATCCAGTCCCATCACTTCATGGCAAATAGATGGGAAGCCAGTGGAAACAGTGACAGCCTTTTTTTGGAGGGGTTCCAAAATCACTGCAGATGGTGACTGCAGCCGTGAAATTAAAAGATGCTTGCTCCTTGGAAGAAAAGCTATTAACAACCTAGACAGCTTTTTAAAAAGCAGAGACATTACTTTCACAACAAAGTTCTGTCTGTTAAAAGGTCTGGTTTTTCCAGTAGTAATGTATGGATGTGAGAGTTGGACTACAAAGAAAGCTGAGTGCTGAAGGATTGATGCTTTTGAACTGTGGTGTTGGAGAATACTCTTCAGAGTCCCTTGTACTGCAAGGAGATCCAACTATTTCATCCTAAAGGAGATCAGACCTGGGTGTTCATTGGAAGGACTGATGTTGAAGCTTCAGCTTCAGTAATTTGGCCTCCTGATGCAAAGATCTGACTCATTTGAAAAGACCCTGATGCTGGGAAAGATTGAGAGCAGGAGGAGAAGGGGATGACAGAGGATGAGATGGTTGGTTGACTTAACTGACTCACTGGACATAAGCTGGAGTAAACTCCGGGAGTTGGTGATGGACAGGGAGGCTTTTTGTGCTGCAGTCCATGGGATCACAAAGAGTCAGAAATGACAGAGTGATTGAACTGAACCGAACTGACTGATTCTGTGAGCTTGCAGCAGAAGTGACAGTCAAGTCCTCAACTACTCGACTCTAAAGGCACTACTGCTTTCGCTCTGTTCATCTCTAGATGGAAATCTTCAATTGTTTTAGAGCCATAGTAATTCTTCAAAACCATAATTCAAAATAGCACACGCACTCCAGTGTTCACTGCAGCACAATTTACAACAGCCAGGATATGGTAGCAACTGAAACATCCATAAGCAAATGAATGAAGAAGATGTGGTACTTACATACAGGGGAGTATTACTCAGCCATAAAAAAGAATGGAACTGGGTCATTTGTAGAGACATTGATGGACCTATAGTCTGTCATACAGAGTGAAGTAAGTAAGAAGCAGAAACACAAATATGGTATATTAATACATACATGTGGCATCTACAAGAATGGTACAGGTGAACACATTTGCAGGGCAGGGATAGAGACACAGATGTAAAGAACAGATATATGGACCTGGTCGGGGCAGAGGGGTTGAGATGAATTGGGAGATTGGATTGATGTGTATGCAGTGTCGTGAGTCAAATAGATAGCTAGTGGGAACCTGATATAAAGCACAGGAAGCCCAGCTTGTGCTCTTTGGTGACCTGGACAGGTGAGATGGGAGCTTGGACTGGGAGGTAGTTCTGAGGAGAGGATATATGTATACATATGTCTGACTCACTTCATTGCACAGCAGAAATTAACACAATATTGTAAAACCATTATGCCCCAATTAAACAAACAACAGCAAGACACTTGGGCTGGTCCCACAGAGCAAAGCTTCAAAAGGCAAGGTCTCCAACTTGATGGCGACTAATCCACCTACTTTCCTTCATACTCTTCTGCTTGTTCATTTCCCTGTTCTCTTAACTCTCTGTAGCAGTCATTACTGTTGGCAATGTAGGTTGTGATACTTTCAGGACTTTGATGAAGCTCAAAACCTTTGAAAATTATTCACATTATTCTGCTGGGAGCTGAGTCATTCTTTATGTATGTATAATGAAAATGGATAGACAGCATATTATTTTAACCATCCAACTAAACAAATTCAAGCAAGCACAACTGTTGATGTCTCCTAGAGAATACAAGACTTAATAAGCAAGAATTTGCTTTACACTATAGCCCAAGATGAGAAGATAATCCTCTAAGTGCCCTGATGATCCTGTGGGAAAGCTAAAGTCTTGAGAAAAACTTAAAGGCCTTGTGCACAGATTGGCATGTGTTTTACCCTTGTGGATTTGTGAAAAATCAAAATCCTAAATCACAGGCACAAAATGGGGGCTGTATCCAATACTCTCTAATTCTGCATTCTTTTTCATCTTCTAACCTGTAGCCCTAGCTCCCAGTCATTAATCTATAAATCATTAGATGGTGGTGTAGGTATTAATATGCATTCCTGAGGATGAGAAAGTTGGATGACATTGCCGACTCCATGGACATGAGTTTGAGTACACTTTGGGAGTTGAGGATGGACAGGGAGGCCTGGCATGCTGCAGTCCATGGGGTCACAAATAGTCGGACACAACTGAGCGACTGAAATTAACTGAACTGAATTGAATCCTCGGGGAAACTGATGTGACTTCTAAATGGCCTCTGGTCCAGATGGCATAATTCTTCATCTTCTTTTTTAGGTGGTTATTGTTTTAAGCTACTAGATTTCTTCTTTTTTAAACATTTATTTATTTATTTTTGACTCTCAGATCTACATTGAGTCATGCAGGATCTTTCACTGAGGCCTGAGGGTGCAGATATTGCTGCTTATGGACTTAGTTGCCCCACAGCATGTGGGATCTTAGTCCTCAGACTAGGGATCGAACCTGCACCCTCTGCATTGTAAGGCAGAGTCTTAATCAATGGACCATAACGGATGCCCTCAGATGGCATGCTTCTTTTACTGGGTATTTCAAGATGGTAACTGATTTAAAACAATCAGAACTCATCCTATATTTATTAATTATGGTTGTATATACATGCATTTAGGAAAAAAAACACTAAGTTAAATAGAATTAAGGGATAACTATCAATCAATACAAGCTAGTATTTTGGTTTCTTGAGTGTGTATAAAAGGGTTGGCATTTGTGCCTTTACTAGTTATCAATATAATGACAAGTATAGACTTCTGGATCTATCTGTGGAAAATAGGAAAAAGAAGGAATATTTACACCTGTTATATTAGTGCTTGTAACAGACATGATCTATTGATAACTTTGACTTATGCTATAAAGACCTGTCAAATGAGTAAATCTATTGATTTGTGAGCAAGGTTTTTAAGAGATAAAATAAGAAACTTATTAGGCATAATTTTACTAAAATAACAAATGAGCATAGAAACAGTTATCTTTAGTGTGCTCCATCTGTAAGGCAAAGATGTAATGTCACATATATTTTCTCTAATTTCTCACTCTGCTTCAGCATAAATATTAGGCTCATTTAAGATAAAAGTAAGTCAAAGCTCAGAAAAGCCAAGTCACTTGCCCAAGACTGCACTACTCTAGGGAAACCAAGACGTTGCCATGTCTTGACTTCAGAACCAACCTTCTCCCAACAAACTAGTATAGCAATTGTCAGTGCTATAGCAATTGTCAGTGCTACTCAACTGACACCATCATAAAGAAATTAAGAAACAGTAAGCAAACAAAATACTGTTTATTTAGTGAGATTTTCTAATTTAATGGAAGGATAAAATGAAATACTTGAAATTAAAAAAAAAAGTCTGCATGGCTGGTTCATGGAAGAAATAAAACTCTTCCATGAAAAAGAGTCGGTCTCTCTAGATTCACAGTCCAAAGCCCGTCCTTGCCCGCTCTCACCTAGGACGTGTACAAATCCTAGCTGATTTTCTAACAATTTAACCTGGGTCTACTTTAATTCTGGGTTTCCTTCAAAGGTTCACTTTTCTCATTCCAAGAATCCTAAGGCTGAAGAGAATAGACAGAAAGACTCTGATACTGGTGAAGTGAGAGAAAAACTGAAGGGAAAGCACAGAGATTTTCATTCTGGAGCCGTGCTTGGACAAACACTCAGCCCTTGAGGTTCACATCTTCTCTAGGAGTCGGGAAGAGATACTGCTCTTACCTAATGCCTAGGGTTATCATGGAGACCAAGTAGGGTAATGAACGAGAAAGTGCTTTGCAAGTTATGAAACACAGTGTGAGCTGTAATAGTCCAAAGTGTAGGACACAGTGAAGATCAGATGAGAAATTCTGGAGACATATGCTGTGCCCCCCCCTCAACCCCCCAGTCATTCTCTTGCCCACTATAATTTCAGCAAATCTCTGGTTGGCATCTGAAGTATACCTGCTGTACCAATCTCCTTTTTTAATTTTTTTTGCTTCAACATTATCTCTAAGGTCTCTAGGGCTCCTTATCCCAGGAACAGATGCAGCCTGGGAATATAGGCGTGGTCATTGTCCATACTTGCAAAGGACAGAATTGGAAGAATAAATGTTTCCACTTCCCATGCTTAGAAAGACAATTCTGAGGCACTTTCTAGAAGCTTCTTCAGACGCTCCTGCAGGGTTGAGCCCCAGCTGCTCTCCCCAGTGTCCAGCTCAACACCTCAGCCTTTACTGACTGTTCTTCCACTATCCTACGTCCTCTCCCTATCTCTGCTTCACAGCAGTTCCTATCCCATGATGGTTAATTTTATGTGTCGACTTGCCTGGGCCAGAACATATACAGCTGTCAAGCTAAATGTTATTTATGGATATGTCTGTGAGGTTTTCTGAATGAGATTAATATTTGAATCAGCAGTTTGGGTAAAGCAGATTGTCTTCCACAAGTGGATGGGCGTCATATGATCTGCTGAAGGCTTGAGTGAAATGAAAGCTCAAGTAAGAAAAAAAAAAAAAAGAAAAATCTCTCTGCCTGATTGTCTTCAAGCAGGTACATTGGTGCTCTCCCATCTTTGGACTTGGACTCAGAATGGAATTTATACCATCATACCATTTGTACCATTTATACCAACTCTTCTGATTTTCCAAATGCTGACTGCAGATCTTGGGTTTCTCAGCCTCCATAATCAAGTGAGCCAAGTCTCATTCCCTTACAGTAAATTCATATCTGTCTGTCTATCTATCTATCTAGTCTATGTAATTTATCTATCTAATCTATCTATCTAATCTACTCCAGTTTACCTAGCTAATCTCTCTATTAATCTATCATCTCCCATCAGTTCTGTTTCTCTGGACAACTGAGACTAATCCATGTCCCAAATCCAAGACTTGCATTCAGATGACTCTCAGGCATTGCTTACAGGAGGGCTTCTCTCATAGCTCAGCTGGTAAATGCAGGAGACCACTGGCAATGCAGGAGACCCTGGTTTGATTCTGGGTCAGGAAGATCCCCTGGAAAAAGGATAGGCTACCTACTCCAGTATTCTTGGGGTTCCCTTGTGACTTAGCTGGTAAAGAATTTGCCTGCAATGGGGGATACCTGGGTTTGATCCCTGGGTTGGGAAGATCCCATGGAGAAGTGAAAGATGTAACTCCAGTATTCTGGCCTAGAGAATTCCATGGACTGTATAACCCATGGGGCCACCAAGAGTCAAGCATGACTGAGTGACTTTCACTTTCACTTTAGGGAGATCTTGAATCAAGACAGGTGAGCTGATTTTTAAACCTTTCTATTTGATCAACTGATTCTTTCATTTCTGCAAAAGTTTACAGAATTTCTACCATGTGACAGGGACTGTGCTGGGAATAGGAAATATGAAAGGCTCCTGACCTTGAGGAATTTGTGGACCAGTGAGGGTGATGGACGTGGAAATGGATGACTTCAGTGTGAGGAGGTGAGGGACAAGGTGAGCATTCTTGCATCCTGCCTCCTCTCTCCATCTCAGCATCCATGTTCAGCTGCAGCTCCATTGATTGAATTTCTGGTCATGATTCCTCAGTATAGACCCCTCCCCCAGGCTTGGCACAGACTCGCAGCCAAGACGTCTCCCCTAGTGACATTTCTGGGCTTGTGCAGTGATGCAATGACAGCTGTGAAGAATGCTCCATCCCAGAAAGGTCAGCGAACAGCATAATCCACAGACTAGCAGCCACTCTGCACAAAGCCCATTCCTGAAACATGGATTTTAACCTTTAGGTTTTTGCTAAGGCAGTCCCCCAGCTCCTGCGCCCTGCCTGGGGCTAGCAGCGACAGGGTAAGTTCGAGGTGGGATTCGTTATACCACTATACCAGACTCTGCCTTCTGCCTGCCAGTCTCTATAAATGCTGCATCTGGTGATTCATACCTGGGTTTATTGGGCAACAGATGCCTTATTAAAAATGGCAGTGGTGCAGCTCAAACTACACCAGATGCAGGAGAGAGGAGCCTGAAAGTACAACCTCACATCGTCCCTTGTTAGTACAAAGAATTTAGCTGCTGGGGCTCCAACCTCTCTAAGGCAGCAAATTCCTTTTCCTTTGGCCCTTTCACAAGTTAAATTGCTGCTCTAAACCAGACTCTTTACTGGTACAGAAGGTCTGAAGTCCAAGGCAACACAGTGTTGCAACCCACCCTGGTCTTGCTCTATGAACACTTTCTCAGGCAGACGGTATGTAAATGGTTTAGACAGGCATACCCGTGTTTGAATCTCATCTCTAGCTTCTGAGTAGGAGCATGTGGCTTCATCTCTCAGATTTTCCAATTCTTTATCTCAAAACAGGAGACAGCCTTAAGCAACATTTCTTCTGTTTCTCTACCGCTGCTCCCAAGAAATGGCAATTAGGTAGTGAGACAGAGGTATTGACTCTAGCTACCACAGCAATCATATCACAATAGCGCTGAAACGGTACACGTGCCCCTTTCATTTGGCCAGTGTTCTATGTCAGGGAACAGTAAATCTATATGTTGATTTTTTAAATTTTATTTTTAAATTTTTTTTGGAGTATAGTTGATTTGGGTTTCCCTGGTGGCTCAGTGGTAAAGAATCCATCGGCCAGTGCAGAAGACACAGGAGACCTGGGTTCGATCTTGGGGTCAGGAAGATCCCCTGGAGGAAAGACATGGCAACCCATTCCAGTATTCTTGGTTGAAGAATCCCACAGACAGAGGAGCCTAGTGGGCTATAGTCCATAGGGTCACAAAGAGCCAGGCATAACTTAATGACTGAACAGCAACAACAAACAGTTGATTTACAGGGTGAGTTTCTGCTATACAGCAAAATGAATGTATACGAAGCGTATACATACAGCTGCTCTTTTCTGGTTTTTTTCCTATTTAGGTCATGATAGAGCATTGAGTAGAGGTCCCTGTGCCATACAGTAGGTTCTTATCAGTTATCTATTTTAGATGTGTGAAGTGTGTGAAAGTTACTCAGTTGTGTCTGATTCTTTGTGACCCCATGGACTATACAGTCCATGGAATTCTCCAGGCCAGAATACCAGAGTGGGTAGCCTTTCCCTTCTCCAGGTAGCTTCCCAACCCAGGGACTGAACCCAGATCTCTCACACTGCAGCCAGATTCTTTACCAGCTGAGCCACAAGGGAAGCCCATTTTAGATGTAATAGCCTATAAAAAGGGTTTCCCAAGTAGCTCAGTGGTAAAGAATCCTCTTGCCAATGCAGGAGACCCAAGAGACCTGGGTTTGATCCCTGGGTTGGAAAGACCCCCTGGAGGAAGGAAATGACAATCCACTCCAGTATATGTGCCTGGGAAATCCCATGGATAGAATAGACTGGCAGGCTATAGTCCATGAGGTCACAGAGAGTTGGACGCAAGTGAGGATGAGCATGAGTGTGTAAAAAAGGAAAAAAAAAAAAGAGAGAGAGAGAGAGAATGACAGTGTATGTGTTTGGGGCAGTTGTGGAACAGCCTTTAGGAGGGGCTGATGCCTTAAGGATATAAAAGAGGAAGGGAAAATTCCCTGACCCCACGAGCTGTTCAAAGCCTTTCTTCAGGGCTTCATTGACACACCTGTAATGCTCTTCTCTGCCCTTTCCATGCCAGACTGTGCCCTTCAACAGCAACTGTGTCATTAAACCACTCTGAGTCTCAGTTTCTTATCTTTAAACCGGGCTTGAAATAAAACCACCAGGCCTGTTGATCCCATTGAATGTAACGAGGCAACAGTTGTACCCATACTTTGCATATGATGAGTCCCTCTACATGGCTGCTCATTACCCATTTTCCTGGGTTGTAAGTATAGTAGAGTTCTCCTATCTAATAACATATTTTTGAATATTTTATATATGCTATTTTAAAATGTTCTATTCATATTATAAAATCAATGCATCCTCTTAGTATTACATTTAAAAACTTATAAAAAAAAAGTTGAGAAGAAAATAAAAGTCACCCTTCACCCCACTCTACACATCTCAATCTGTTAATAGTGTGATATATTTTCTTGCATGATCTCTGCACATTTTGATTTGATCTGGCTTGGTTTTGAAGTTGAACTATCTGATCACCAACTGAGAGAATAGGAAGAGCCAAGTCAGAGGAGGCAAGTGAGTCAACACATATCTCCAGATTTTTAGTAAAGTGTAACTGATACTTACATTTGGGTCCTTGATCTGAATATTAAAGGAGGAAAACCCAAAGGGGAGAAACATATGTTCTCCCTCCTCAAAGTGCTTTTAAACAAATAGGAGCAGGGCTCCATGGCTTCCAGCTCACCAGATACAAGATTAGTGGTCCAAACAGAGGCTGGGACAAAAGAGAGCTTAACATCCCTGGAGGATGGAGAGAGAGAGAGAGAGAGAATGTGTGTGTATGAGTGGGAAAGAGAGACAGAGGTTTCTTTCTGGGACTTCCAGGGAACACAGTAAGAAATCACACAGGGCCTCAGGGCTAAGGAAGAGAATGTCCATCTACAGGAAGATTCACAGAAAATAAATAAAGTGGTTGAGATAAGAAAGCCTCTGGAGTAGCCTTGGAGGGAGTATTCAAGGCCAAGGACATGTGAAGCAGATATTGCCTCCAGAGGCCTTGGGAGCCCATGGATTTGAACATTCCTATCTTCCCCTTAACTCAGGGGCCTTAACCTGAGGTTCAAGAAACTTCAAAGCCACAAACCACAGTAGAATGTAAAAACTGTGACTTGGCCACTAACAGAAATCACAGAACTTTTCATCATATTGAAATTGTTTTAAAATTAAAATTGTAAAACATCACCGATGTTCTATTACAGGAATTTTTTTTTTCAAGAAAAACATCTACTTCTGCTTTATTGAAAACACCAAAGCTTTTGACTGTATTCAGTTCAGTTGAGTTGCTCAGTCGTGTCCGACTCTTTGTGAGCCCATGAACTGCAGAACGCCAGGCCTCCCTGTCCATCACCACCTCTTGG
>SJYF01000267.1:3125494-3146971 GCA_006410515.1 Procapra przewalskii | reverse complement strand
AAAATCACTGCAGATGGTGACTGCAGCCATGAAATTAAAAGACGCTTACTCCTTGGAAGAAAAGTTATGACCAACCTAGATAGTATATTCAAAAGCAGAGACATTACTTTGCCTGCTAAGGTCCGTCTAGCCAAGGCTATGGTTTTTCCTGTGTTCATGTATGGATGTGAGAGTTGGACTGTGAAGAAAGCTGAGCACCGATGAAGTGATGCTTTGAACTATGGTGTTGGAGAAGACTCTTGAGAGTCCCTTGGACTGCAAGGAGATCCAACCAGTCCATTCTGAAGGAGATCAGCCCTGGGATTTCTTTGGAAGGACTGATGCTAAAGCTGAAACTCCAGTCCTTTGGCCACCTCAAGCAAAGAGTTGACTCACTGGAAAATACTTTAATGCTGGGAGGGATTGGGGGCAGGATGGAAGGGGACAACCGAGGATGAGATGGCTGGATGGCATCACCAACTTGATGGACGTGAGTTTGAGTGAACTCTGGGAGTTGGTGATGGACAGGGAGGCCTGGCATGCTGTGATTCATGGGGTCGCAAAGAGTCGGACACAACTGAGCGACTGAACTGAACTGAACTGAACTGAAAATGATATGATGAGCAGAAATGGTTTGGGGTTGTTAGAAAAACCCTCCCCTGTACCCTCAGGTCAAGAGTCTTTTCCCAATAATGCATATTGTGGTTACACTGCGAGGAGAGAGAGGAATGAATCTTGTGTGGTCCATCATGTGACCTCCATGCTTTTCAATCATCATGTTCTTAGTCTACATGTTAACATGTTGGAGATGCTGGACTCAGTTTTTAAACATCTGCTATAGCATCCTGCTAAAAATCTTTGTATGCAGAAGCATTAGGAAGGGTGGATGAGCAGGTGTTAAGTGTAGACTCAGGGAAGTGATGTGTGATATTCTTCTCAGAGGAGCAGTAAAGGTTCACTCAGCCTTCCAATTCATGTATTGAAAATTGATTAGAGGTAACCAGAAACTTTGAAAATTCCAAATGTCAAGGCCACTGCTGAAGCTCCAATATTTTGGTCACTTGATGAGAAGAGCCGACACATTGGAAAAGATCCTGATTCTGGGAAAGACTGAAGGCAAGAGGAGAAGGGGACGACAGAGGATGAGATGGTTGGATGGCATCACTGACTCAATGGATGTGAGTTTGAGCAAGCTTCAGGATATGGTGAAAGACACGGAAGCCTGGCATACTGCAGTCCATGGGTTCACAAAGTGTTGGATATAACTTAGTGACTGAACAGTAACAAAATAACAGGACCACTGGACAAGCCCCAAGATAAATACCTCTATCCACCAGCAGACTCTTTCATTTCTTCCAGCATGCCTTACAAGTGTTTATTATATTTTATCTGCATACCAAGAAAAACGCAGAGGAGCACTGGCTATAGTTGAGAAGGAAGACTTTATGGCAAGAAGATTTTAGTTCAAATCTGAGCCCCACTAACTTTGTAGATTCTCTGTATTTTGGTTTCCTCATTTGCAAGATCGGAATTACAAGCACAATGAGCTCACAGGGTCATGGTGGGTTTTAAATATCATTGCATGCCACTTATGTTTTATAAGTTTTGGCATGTACAAAGCATTAAGTAAATCTTACTGATTAAAAAAAAAAAATCTCCCTCTAATCCTCCTTCCTCTAACTAGGAAACTAAAATAATACAGGATCTGCTGCCTCAGACATGCCTCTAATTCAAGTGCTGCAATGTTTTAAGTGCTCGAGAGAAACTTTTCAGAACACAGTCAAAAATACATGAAATAACCCACTCTGCCTTTTCACTGGTAAGATGGGCAGTTTTGGTGGTTAAGCATAATAAAGTGCAATCAGCTTAAAGTTGAACTTGAGGCCATAATTGCTCTCTTCTGCGCTTGACTCTGTACATGTTGCTGCTGTTTAGTCGTTAAGTCATGTCTGACTTTTTTGTGACCCCCATGGACTGTAGCCCACCCGGCTCTCCTGTCCATGGGATTTCTCAGGCAGGAATGCTGGAGTGGAATGAAGTGTCATTCTCTTCTCCAGGGCATCTTTCCGACCGAAGGATCAAACCCAAGCCTCCTGGATTGGCAGGTGGGATCTTTACCACTAAGCCACAAGAGAAGTCCCTACTTACATGTTCACATGTCCAAAATAAAGCAAACATACAGACAAAAACTACTGCCAGCAGAGACCTCACAAGTCATTATGCACACCCTGAATTCTCAGGATCTCCCAGCCAAGTGAGGTATAAAGGAAACTGCATCTTCACTAATATCTGCATGGTGATGGTACAGGCTGACTATAGAAAGTCATCCTTCTCTCTGCCTCAGCCCTCTGCACCACAGTCAAAACCAGATCATTACTTGAGCAGCCAGGAGTCTCACATGTGCTCAAGAGCAATCACCCCCACATTCCTCCTTTGCAGCTTTCATGACAAGTTCTTTCCAAGTCATTGGTCTCCTCACCGCTGCCACCTCATCGGAAAACTGTGCTTTCCTGGTATACTTGGACTCAAAGCTATGAGTCCAAGTATTTGGCTGTTGAGGAGCCAAATGACATTCCATCCACTCAAGACCCTGGTGTGACAAAGGCCCTTCCTCCATGTTTTATATCACCCTCTGATACCTGGGTTCTCTGGTGACCTGTGAAAATCATAAGGTCTCTATGGTCTCTGCAGATTCTTTTTGCACATCCTGTGTCTATCAGGGACCAGGAACCATGCTTCCTTTCTGTGTCTTTGTCCAGGCTCTTCCCATCCGCATGCATGTGCACACACTCATGCAGGCATACAGATCCAGTCTTGTGTTAAAACAGACAAATATTCCCAAAGATAAAAGAGAATTGATGGCTGGAGGGAGTAACCTGGCCCTCACATCCATCTTCACAGTGTCTCTCCTGCCCAAGAAGCAGCCCCTTTGCTCAGATACAGGTAACTAACTATCCAAACAGTGAGCAAAGGAAGACAAATTAGCAGTTTAAGGAAAAATTCAAAATGGCAGTTGCATCAGGCAGCAAGAAAAGTAGCCACAGGAGAAACCATATTGTCTACCTGCTAGGAGTGCTGAGTGTATAAAGAATAAATTGGCAAGTGTTGACAGATTAATGATGGTGGCATCTGCTAGGAACAGGTGGTGCCTCACAGTGACGGTGAAGATGCTCCTGGAATTAGGCAACATCCCTCCAAACACACTCAGGCCTCTGCTTTCAGAGTGTCTGAGATTAGTATGCTACACTCCGTCCTCAAAGAAATGGACTGATTATAGGGTTGACCTTGACATGTTAGTCATTTATTTTCTCAGTTAATTGAATCTTTCTCTATTCCTGTGTTTTCCTATGAGTATCTCAGTATGAGAAAGGACAGATAAGCTGGCCTCTTTTGTATAGCACACATTTCTGAGGTCATGAAAGAAATGTCAGGTGATATGAAATTCCCTAAATAATAACCCACAAAGCTCAGGGAAAGTCAAAGAAGGTAGTTCCACTGAAAGCAAGGCTGGAAGCCCCTGGACCTTAGGTGACAGCCATGCCCTTGACTGAAATTAACAAACACACAAACACACTGGCCATTTGCAACCCTTTGTTTACTTCTCTCCCTAGACAATTAGCTTCTAACTTCTTAAAGGGAGAGGGGTAATCTCAAAAGGTGTTACTAGATCATGGATTCTGGGAGAGTGCTTCTATTGACTTAATGTGGAAAAAAATGACTCATTTGTCTACCTGAGACATATAGGTAGCTAAGTAAGCTACTCAAAACTTTGGGCTCATTTGGGAAGTGGTAGGGGGTTGTGCAGAGGGTTTAATGTGCGTATCTTCAACACCTTTCCAAAGCCTCATTCCCTAGTTGTGATGAGCCCTCACAGTTGTCTGTGAAAATCCAAGCATCATCTTCCACCCTGAAGCATCACCACGGATGCCCATCGTGGGGACTCCTGTCCTGCTGAACACAGCTTCCTGCCCTGGTGGTCACTGCCTTATCCCAACCCGGCCCTGGGGAAGTGGCTAAGAGTGCCAACATCTGAACTTATAGAAATATACAGAAACGATGTAATTTCCCTAGGTCTTTTCCTCCTCACCTCTGAAATATAGAAAGTATCAACAGGCAACATTTTCTAAGCACCCACTTTATGCAGACACTCTGCAAGCATTCTGCAAGTGTTTAGTCATTTAACCCTGGAGGAGGAAAGGGCAACCCAATCCAATATTCTTGCCTGGAAAACCCCATGGACAGAGGAGCCTGATAGGCTGCAGTCCATGGGGTCTTGAAGAGTCGGACATGACTGAGTGACTTCACTTTCACTTTTCACTTTCATGCTTTGGAGAAGGAAATGGCAACCCACTCCAGTGTTCTTGCCTGGAGAATCCCAGGGATGAGGCAGCCTGGTGGGCTGCCATCGATGGGGTCTCATAGAGTCGGACACGACTGAAGTGACTTAGCAGCAGCAGCAGCAGCAGACATGTTTCTATACATGTTTCTGCTAGAACTGTTACTATGATTTCTTCAGCTACTTTTGTTTTTATATTAGTTTACCAGAGTTGCCATAACAAAAACCATAGACAAAGTGGCTTATATTTCTGGGCTCCAAAATCACCACAGATGGTAACTGCAGCCGTGAAATTAAAAGACGCTTACTCCTTGGAAGAAAAGCTATGACCAACCTAGACAGCATGTTAAAAAGCAGAGACATTATTTTCACAACAAAGGTCTGTCTAGTCAAGGCTATGGTTTTTCCAGTAGTCACGTATGGATGTGAGAGTTGGACCATAAAGAAAGCTGAGCACCGAAGAATTGATGCTTTTGAACTGTGATGTTGAAGAAGACTCTTGAGAGTCCCTTGGTCTGCAAGGAGATCCAACTAGTCCATCCTAAAGGAGGTCAGTCCTGGGTGTTCACTGGAAGGATTGATGTTGAAGCTGAAGCTTCAGTATTTTGGCCACCTAATGGGAAGATCTGACTCATTTGAAAAGACCCTGATGCTGGGAAAGATTGAGCGAAGGAGGAGAAGGGGACGGCAGAGGATGAGATGGTTGGATGGCATCACCGACCCAATGGACATGGGTTTGGATAGACTCCGGGGTTGGTGATGGACAGGGATGCCTGGCCTGCTGCGGTTCATGGGGTTGCAAAGAGTCAGACATAACTGAGTGACTCAACTGGAACTGGGGGCTAGATGTTCAAGATCAAAATAGCATCAGTGTTGTTTTTTTCTGAGGTCTCTCTCCTTATAAATGGCCATCTCCTTGTGTCCTCACATGGCCTTGCCTCTGTGCTTTTCTGTGTCCTAATCAGGACACCTGGTATATTAGATTAGGGTCCACTCCTTAGGAGTTATTTTAACTCAACTACCTCTTTAAAGGCCTGATCTCCAGATACAGGCATATTTTGAGGTCTTGGGGGTTGAGACTTCAATATGTAAATTTAGTGTATGGAGAAACAGTTCTGTCCATAGTAGTTATGGGACATGAACTTTTCCCTTAAGTTCCCATTCTGAAACTCTGGAGGTGACTTTACAATAAGCCTTCAGTGAAAGTTGAGATTGAAAAAAAGAGCTAGATGAAGAAAGGGAATATAGAAAACTACTTAAAACTGCAGCTTGGTATTGCTGGCCCTTAAAAGTTGTCTCTACAGGATGCTAACGGTCCACTACCATCTTACCTTTTCCAAATAAAGGCATCCTCTAGCAGGTTGGTGCCAATGGTTCTGATTCAGACCAAAGTCTACAAGGTCACAGAGAATAAAGGAAATAATACTTTTTCATGCTATTCTAAGGTCATCTTCTGTAGTTCTAATTTCTTGAGTCAAGATATACAATTTCCCAGGATAAATGTCCATTTTCTTGAAGAAAAGTCAATCCATTTTCATTGTTTTGTTCTTTGGCCCTGAAGGTGTAATAAAATTTAATAGGTCATTTTGAATGATTCTTTAATTAAAAGACACTGCTAGTGTGAAATGTGATTTAACATTTATTTTATATTCCAAGAGACAATATGAATTTTACATTATTTTTGTACTTTCTATGTGGAATTTTTGTTCACAATTATTGTCCTATCCTTGACAATATTTTGAGTCACATTTATATATTTTGTGTTGCAGTTCTTATTTTAAATATGAATTTCAAATACACAGTGGTTTTATTATTTTTCTCTCTTATGCGTTTTCTAACCTAAGCTCACTTTTTAACTTTTTCCTGTGGCATCATCAATTTCTTTTCCCTTTGATCTCTAAGGTTTACCCTTTGAAATTTTCCTTTTTTTTTCAAGGAACTATTTTCAGTTGATTCTGCTATCTGATTCTTTGCCATTTTTCTAAAATAATCTTGATAAACTTTAGCAATTTTGCGTATATTCCTTTCATCAACATTTTTTTTAAACTTCAGAGTCCGCATAAATCCTGAGCCACTTCTTTTCTCTCTTTTCTTAAATTTAATTTTTTTTATTTTTTTTTTTTACTTTACAAAATTGTATTGGTTTTGCCATACATCAACATGAATCTGCCACGGGTGTACACGTGTCTATTATGTATGTTTGAAGTCTGGAGAGAGCAGTTTCTTCAGAGACAGTTACTGGCTCCCAGCAATTGGGAGAGTAAGCAGAACATAAAGGGCGAGAGAGTCAACACCTTACAGTTTGATTAACGGTCTCAGTTGCTCCTCAGTCAGTGTCCTCTGACCTGAAGGCATGCATTCACCTAGTCTGAGGATTCAAGGAGTTTTAGTGCTTACTGGAAAGTTCTGGAAATCTTAGGTTCTCCGTGTTGTTAGCTGCTCTTCTTCCCTCTTCCTGATTGCCCCAGGTGACTGCTTTGATAATATTACTGGCAATAATGTGGCATGTCTTCATGGTTCTTTTTGTTCTATCTCTAAAACTAATCTGTGGTCTCTGTGAGGATATATTCTCTCATATCTGTACAACTCTCTTATATACCTTCATCATTAAAGGATCTGAAGTTGAGTCTTTCAATACTGTGCCAGTTATGTTAGAGAGCTGTGCTGTGCTTAATCATTCAGTCGTGTCCTACTCTTTGTGACCCAATGGACTGTAGCCCGCCAGGCTCCTCCGTCTATGGGATTTTCCAGGCAAGAATACTGGAGAGGATTGCCGTGTCCTCCTCCAGGGGATCTTCCCAACCCAGGGACTGAGCCCAGGTCTCCCGCGTTACAGGTTGATTCTTTATAGTTTGAGTCACCAGGGAAGGCCATGTATCTATCCATAAATTTGAAGAGGCTTTTATTGTCCTAACTTTAAAATATATTATTTCTGACATTCTTTATATTTTTGTAATTGGTTACGTGGCTTCTTCCCCCTTTGTATTTTTAAAGGTGATATTATATTTTCTTTTATTTATGCTTCCTAAATTTTTTGATGGGTTTTCAGAGAGACTATGAATATAAAAGTTTAATTACATCAATGACTACTCATTTTATATATAAGTTTTTGTTTTAAGACCTCTCCCCTAATATGTTTGTTTCTATTGATGTGTTTATGCAATGTGATAGTTCTACCACTTAAGATATTAACATATTTATAACAATAGCTTCATAAATAATAATACAGATGTGGAAAAATCAATGGCTAAGTTTTATTTAAGGAGAGCCAAAAGAAGGCACTATTTTTTCCTAGTCACTCTTCCAGGATAAGATGAAAACTACAAAATTCATGAAAGCTGGAGCTTTGTTTTATTACTTCCCATAAAGTACTGCTTATGCTAGTACACGGAACACAGTAAATCTTCTCAAGCTTCTGTTGGATGAATGAATGAATGAATGAATGAATGAAATCCATGTTTATCATTCCTTCAGCATCTTCATAATCTCACCTCTACTTTGATTACAAACAATCCCTCAAAGAAAAAGAGCAAATAAAGTTCATATGGGAAAATATGGATTGCAAGCAGATTCTTCACTGACTGAGCTGTAAGGGAAGCCCTGTATACACTCTTAGGCTAATCTAAAATCACACAGAAACAAAACGGTCTCCAAAGTCCACATTCTGCTGAAAAATATCCGATATATATGACCAATAAGGACACACCCTCCGATTCTGGAATGACAGTGTTAATTTTGACTTCAGTATCTCTCCTCTAGCTCCGTGCCCAGGGTACAAATTTTTCAACTTTTTCATAACCAAAAAGAAAAAGTCCCTTTTCTTTCCTTTCCCCCAGAACAAATAAAACGTTTGTTCCAAAGTTCAACTTAATTTATTACCAATTAGAGGGCAGAAGCTGCTTGCCATTTTTAGGTGACAGTTTTTTTCAACTTCTATTCCCCTTAAAGGTAAAGAACATAATCGCAGCGCAGGCATCTTATCACAAGTAATCTGAAAACAAATGCCCATTGGGGCTGGAGTTAGTGTATGTGTTAATAACTGGAGGAATGGCAATTAAAATGTGTAGACTGTGTACTGTGGAAAGCTGTATAGCAATTAGCAGCTATAGGCCAGATGTGTCTATGAAAAATGGCAATGCCTTCACAATTTAATGTTGACTGAGAAGACAACATAAATTTGATAACATAATGCTGTATAATGTAAGCTAGATAGTCACAACAAAAGAATCCATATTTTATATAAGACTATAAACAAGTAAAAAGGCAGAAGTCAAAGACACTAGAATAGTTGCTTTTGGAACAGGGAGGAAATAAAAATGGAAGATGGGGATGCGATGTAATAAATATATACATATACAGATGTATAAATGCATACAATTAGACAGGTCCCTTGCAGAGATCAATTATAATTTTGAACTATGAAAGGCTCAACCTAATGCAACACGAGATTAAAAACATGCAAATCTGTAAGACATGAAAAGGAGTATGAATTTGACATGAGTCTGAGTGAACTCTGGGGCTTGGTGAGGGACAGGGAGGTCTGGCTTGCTGCTGTCCACAGGGTCACAAAGAGTCAGACCTGACTGAGCGACTGAACTGAACGGAACTGAGCTGGAAAAGGAGTATGATGAAATCTCACTGGATCAAGGGCTGCAAATAAAGAATCTATTATATTAAATAGGAAATATGTTGTGGTTATGAAGAAGAAACAAAGACTAAAAATAGCCTCAAAGATTATACCTAGAACAGAATAAACCCACACATCCAATTAATCAGTTAATTTTTGGTCAATTAATTTTTGACAAAGGAGGTAAGCATGTACAATGAAGAAAAGACAGTCTCTTCAGTAGATGGCCAACCTACAGATTGGGAGAAAATAAAAAAATATATACATATAAATGGTATCTAATCAAATTTATGAGCTTCTGCATGGCAAAGAAAATCATAAGGAAAACAAAAAGGCAACCTGCAGATTGGGAGAAAATATTTGCAAATGATGGGACCAATAAGGGCTCAACTTCCAAAATATACAAATAGCTCACACAACTCAGTACATCAACAACAACAAAAAATATACAACTCAATAAAAAAAAAAGGACAGAAAACCTAGATAGATGTTTCTCCAAAGAAAATGGCAAATAGATATACAAAAAGTTGCTCAATGTTGCTGATTATCATAGAAATGCATACCAAACGACAATGTCGTGTAATCTCATATTGCTCAGAGTCAGTTCAGTTCAGTCGCTCAGCTGAGTCCGACTCTTCGTGACCCCATGGAGTGCATCACGTCAGGGTTCCCTGTCCATCACCACCTCCTAGAACTTGCTCAAACTCATGCCCATCGAGTTGGTGATGCCATCCAACCATCTCATTCTCTGTCACCCCTTCTCCTTGGTCAGAATGGCCATCATCAAAAAGTTTAAAACTGAAGAATACTGGGGAGGGTCTGGAGAAAAGGAAATCCTCCTACACTGTTGGTGAAGTGTCAGTTGGTGCAGCCACTATGGAAAATAGCATTGGGTGTCCTTAAAAACCTAAAAAGGGAGTTATCATATAATCTAGCAATCACACTCCAGGCGTATATCTGGATAAAATATCTATTTGAAAGGATACGTGCACCTCATAATGTTTTTGAAATATTAATCTGAAAAGATACATGCACTATTTACGATAGACAAGACATGGAAGCCGACTAAACGTCCATCAACAGATCAATGGGCAAAGATGATATGGTGTATACACACAGTGGAATGCTACTTAGCCAACAAAAGGATGAAATAATATCATTTCAGCAACGTGGATGGATGTAAAGATTACTATACTAAGTGAAAAAAAGTCAGAAAGAGGAACACAAATGCCATATGGTATCTTACATGTGGAATATAAAATATAACACAAATGAGCTTATTTATGAAACAGACTCACAGACATAGAAAACAACTTTATGGTTACCTAAAGGGGGAGATAAATTAAGAGTTTGGAATTAACATATACACACTACTATTTGTAAAATAGATAAACTGCAAGGTCTTACTATATAGCACTGGGAACTATATTGAATATCCTATAATAATCTGTAATGGAAAAGAATATGATAAAGAAGGTATATAGATGAAAACTGCATTACACCAGATACCCAAACAACATCATAAGTCAAGTATACGTCAATACAAAAAAATATACCTAGAGAAATGTATAAAAAGAAACACAAGTAAAATACTCATTCTATCTTTTCTTAATTCTCCTGTGGTCTTCTACATTAAAACGAGTGACATGGATGTCTATGTTGCTCTGAATAGATTTGCAGTACTAGGATATAAGAGAAAGTTATGACCTGTGTGGGCAGAAATACAAGCATAATGATGGTCACTGAGAAACTCAGGAGAAATTGTTGGGGAGTCTCAGCTTTATCTCTTGGGATGTTAAGGCAGGACTGCATCCTTGAAGAGAAGTCAGAGCAAGGGATGGTATCCAGACAGGGGTATCCAGGGCCTCAGGACCAGAAAATGAAGTAGCAGGTAAGGAAGGACTGAGGGGCCACCTGCAACCACAGGGGCCAGTTATGGGGATGAGGTTTCATAATATTTGTATATCAGAAGCAGGCAGGAAATGGCAATTTTTTTCAAATTTCTGACTGTTAAGAATTGTATACAACCTAATAAAAACAATATTTTAATTAATTTTTATTACATGATAATTAATATCAGAGTGGCAGAGTAATATCTGTTTATCATAGTAACATTGAAAGCAAAGAAACTCAGACAGAAGGAGAAAATTGTTCACAATCCCATGAACTACTATCATTCAGTTCTTTCTGTTCTTTCCAAATACAATGGTATTTTTGTAACTTCGGAATGCATAACTATAATTTCACTCAAATGTTCTTATTTTCCTAATTTAACATCAAAATTTAAGAAATTTGTGAATTAACAATATATACTTCACATACACATCTATTTTAAAGTCTGAAAAATGTTACATCGAGGCAGATTAACCAAAACTGATTCTCATCTTATGGTCTCTATTTTCCACTCTTCATCAGATGAAGTAATGACTGTTCTCTCTGCTTAGTGTTTGTTTTCCATATTTCAGAATATTTTCACAGGAAAAATTTCCTGAAATACCATTACAAAGAACAACAAAAAAGTGAAAACATGTAACTCTGCGTAACTATCATAGGGATCAGAAAGAATATACGTTGAAAATACCATTTTGAGATATCTCTAGGAGTCCGTTGAAAATACCATTTTGAGATATCTCTAGGAGTCCTTTTTCAGGTAGATTTTTTCTCTTTGACTAAATTAGATTTAACAAATCTAGAAGTCTCCTGTTTTCATAACATGACAGCTTCACGATTCTGACAAATCTATTTTATGTCTTACCCAGGATCTGCACACTTAACTTTTCCAGGATGTACCCAAACTTGGTGATCCTTGATTAAAAGATAATTTGATGAACATGAAATAGAAATATGTATACCAACTTTTATTACTTGACAAGAAAAAATGTTAGTATATCCAGGTTACCAAGAGCCAACAACTTCTGGTAGAAAAAATACAGAGAAAAATAAATGAATCTTAAGGAATCTGGGACTTTCACACGTTCTGCATCTAGGAACCACTTTCCCTAACTGCTTCCTCTTCTCACCTCGCCTGATGCAATCCCAGCGTAGGGAGGAGCATGTCTAGAGATCTATGTGATTCCTCCTCTTCCACTGTGGAATGGTCTTTTCTGCCTTAATCCTTTGGCCTCAATTTGCTCAGGCAGGGGAGACATGGGCCTCTACTCAGTCAAATGGGGCCCTGCCCTATATTTCTAAATTTAAGCCTCAGAGTCACAATGTTCTGCCCCTGGATGATGAAGCCCTTTGTGTTTGGGAGCTGTCTATGGTCCTGTCTGTAGTGAGGGATAATGGAGAGAATACAAGGGAAAACCCAGAAGAGAGAGGAGCAGCTCTAATGGTATTTAAGCTTTCAATTCTGGATGTTCTTTAAGTCTACCTGCTTCTTTCTCCTTTTGTAGCTTCACTTTCCTTCAGGGAACCTCAATATCCATGAAGAATTTCCCTTCTATCCGTAAGGTAATTTGAGTTGGATTTTGATCACTTATAGCTAAAGTAACCCTAATCGATGATAAATAAATTTCCTTCCTAAAGAACAGTGATGATACCTTTGGGTTTTATCAAAGAAGAATCAGTAAATTAAGGTGGTGTGGAGTGTGGGAGTACTAAGATCTGATTTTTCTCCAATTTTATTGAGATATAATGGGGCATAAAACATTACATGTTTCAGCTGTACAACATAATGATTTCATATATGTATGTATTGTGAAATGGTTACCCAAATAAGTTTAGATATTACCCATTATTTCACATAGTAGCATACTTTTCTTGGGATGATACCTTTTAAATTCTCTCTTAACAACTTTCAAGCACACAATACAGTATTGTTAACCATAGTTACCATGCTGCTCATTTCATGTCCAGAACGTATTTATCTTATAACTAGAAGTTTGTATCCTCTGACCACCTTTACCCATGTCTCCCACCTCTTACCACCTACCCCTGGCAACCACTGGTATGTTCTCCATTACTGAGTTTCTTTCTTTGTTTTTGATTTCGCATGTAAGTGAGATTAATACAGTGTTTTTCCTTTCTGAGTTGTTTCACTTAGGATCATATCCTCAAGGTCTGTCCATGGTGATGCAAGTGACAGAATTTCTTCTTTCTTTCCTGGCTAAATAATAGTCCACTGTGTAAACAGAGACAGAAAGAGACACAGAGATAAATAGATGACATTCTCCTCATAAATTTTTTTCTTCTTTTGCAGCTTAACATGTGATCTACCCTAGAGAATGTTCCATGTGCATTTGAAAAAAAATGTGTGTTCTGTGGTTTGGGGGTAGAATGTTCTGTTTATATTTATTAAGTTTACCTGTTTGAATATATCACTTAAAGCTATTATTCCCTTATTTCTTTCTGTTGGGGTGATCTATACCTTGATATGAGTGAGGTATTAAAGTCCTCTGTGTTTACTGTATTACTGGTAATGTCTCCCTTAATATCTGCTAATATTTCTTTACATATTTAGCTGTTCCTGTGTTTGGTGCATAAATATTTCCAAACGCTATATATCCTCTCTTCAGATTGACCCCTTCATCACTGAGTAAAACTCCATTTGTTTCTTTTTACAGTATTTGTTAGAAAGTCTATTTTGTCTGAATATCACTACTTAATCTTTTTTATTCCCATTTTATAGAATAAATTTTTCTATCCTTTCATTTTATGTCTTTAGATCTGAACTGAGTACCTTGTAGGCAGCATATAGATGGGTCTTAATTTTTTATCCATTCAGCCACTATATGTCTTTTGATTAGAGCAGTTAGTCCGTTTGCATTTAAAGGGATCATTGATAGATGTGTACTTACCACTTTTCATTTAATTGCTTTTTTTTTTCTGTAGTTTTGCTCTGTTCCTTTCTTCATTTCTTATGCTTTTCCTGTATAGAACGGACTTTTGGACTCTGAGGGAGAGGGAGAGGGTGGGTTGGTTTGGGAGAATGGCATAAAAACATGTATACTATCATGTAAAAAAAATAATAAAATAAAAAAATTTAAAAAAAAAAAGATAATTTTCTTTAGTGTTATGTTTGAATTCTTTTCTCTTTATTTTTTGTGCATGTACTTACAAGGTTTTGGTTTGTAGTTACCATATGGGATGTATGTATATATATATATATATATATGATTAGTCACTCATTTGTATCTGACTTGTAATGGCCACATGGACTGTAGCCTTCCAGGCTCCTCCGTCCATGTAAATTATCCAGGCAAGAATACTGGAGTGGGTTGTCATTTCCTCCTCCAAGAGATCTTCCTGACCCAGGGATTGAACCCACATCTCCTGCATTGGCAGGGGGATACTTTGCCACTAGTGCCAACTGGGAAACCCAATGTGTGTATGAATATATATGGCAGTTTTTGTTATACAGCTGTTTATTTAAAGCTTATAATCACTTAAGTTTGAAAATATTTTAAAAGCACATTTTTATTCCATCCAAAACATTTTATGTTTTTGATATCATATTTCACACCTTTTAATCTTGTCTATCCCTTTATTTATTCTAATAATTGTTGCTTTTGCTACTTTTACCTTTTAATCATCACACTAGCTTTTTATATAGCCTCTCTACTGCTTTTACTGAATGTTTTCCTTTACCAGTGATATTTTCTCTTTCATCCATTTTTTTTTCTTTTTTTCCTATTAATCGCTTTTCTATTCTCTGCTTAAAGAAGACCTTTTAACATTTCTTTCAAAGCTAGTTTAGTGATAATGAACTCCTTTAGTTTTTGTGTGTCTATGAAATTATTTCTCTCTCCTTTGATTCCAAATCATAAGCTTGCTGGATAGAGTATTCTTAATTCGATTTTTTTTTCCTTTCAGCATTTTAAATATATCACGACACTTCCTTTTGGCCTGCAAAAGTTCTGCTGAATAATCATCAAGCAGCAATATAAGGGTTCCCTTGTAAGCGGCTCAGTTCAGTTCAGTCGCTCAGTCGTGTCCGACTCTTTATGACCCCATGAATCGCAGCATGTCAGGCCTCCCTGTCCATCACCATCTCTGGGAGTTCACTCAAACTCATGTCCATCGAGTCAGTGATGCCATCCAGCATCTCATCCTCTGTTGTCCCCTTCTCCTCCTGCCCCCAATCCCTCCCAGCATGAGTCTTTTCCAATGAGTCAACTCTTCGCATGAGGTGGCCAAAGTACTGGAGTTTCAGCTTTAGCATCATTCCTTCCAAAAAACACCCAGGGCTGATCTCCTTCAGAATGGACTGGTTAGATCTCCTTGCAGTCCAAGGGACTCTCAAGAGTCTTCTCCAACACCACAGGTCAAAAGCATCCATTCTTCAGTGCTCAGCTTTCTTCACAGTCCAACTCTCACATCCATACATGACCACTGGAAAAACCATAGCCTCGACTGCTGCTAAGTCACTTCACTTCAGTCGTGTCCAACTATGTGCAAACCGAAAGACAGCAGCCCACCAGGCTCCCCTGTCCCTGGGATTCTCCAGGCAAGAACACTGGAGTGAGTTGCCATTTCCTTCTCCAATAGCCTTGACTAGATGGACCTTTGTTGGCAAAGTAATGTCTCTGCCTTTCAATATGCTATCTAGGTTGTAGGCGGCTAGTACTTTTAAAATCTTAATGTTTTTTTAAAATTTCCTCTGTAACTTTAAAATTTAATTGTGAAATGTCTTAGTGTGGATGGCTTTTGGCTCATCTTGTTTCATGCTTCTGTGTTTTCTGGATCTGGACATCTGTTTCCTTCCTAATATTGGGAATGTTTTAGTCATTTTGTCTTCAAATAAGTTTTTTATCCCTTTCTCTCTTTATTCTTCTTCTGAGACGCTTATATGGGAATGTTAGTGCCCTTGATATTCTCCCAGAATTCTCGTAAACTCCCCTTATTTCTGTTTTATTTCTGTTGTGGTTGTTTTCCCCTACTCTGTCTTCCAGGTGGCTGCTCTGTTCTTCTGTATCATCTAATAATGTTGTTGATTCCCAATACTGCATTTTTCATTTCTGCTATTATATTCCTCAGATGTGATTGTTTCTTTTTTATGTTTTCTAACTCTTTCTTCAAGTTCTCATATGTTATGTCATTCTTCTGAGATCAGTGAGCTTTTTTATGACCATTATGTTGAACTCTATCAGTTAAATTACTTGTCTCCATTTCATTGCACTATCAACATGGAAGGGCAAGACAAAAACTGGCACTCATTGGCACATCTTTCCTGGAGATAATTTCAGCAGTTCACATGTGCTTGGCAGATGCTGTTGGGTTAGTAAATGGACTTCCTTCATGTATCACCTAGGTTACTTTCGAGTCACTATTTTCTCACTATGCCCCAGTGTTGGTGTGTCTTGCACAGGCCGCTCAGTGATGTTCTACTTCAGATGTCCCCTCATAGGTCTTTGCCTCTCCTATCCATCTCTATGGGGTCCCGGTACAAATGTACTCTTTGTTACATACAGAAGCTGTTATTCAGCCAGCCCGCAGTTCTTCAGAAGAATTTGTTCTACAAGTAAGTGTGGATTCCATGTGTCTATGACAAGAGGTGAGTTCAGGGTCTCCTCCAAGGAACTGGAACCTCTACATCACATTACCTATTCATCCATGAATAGACAGATTATTTCCATGTCTTGGCTCTCATGAATAATAATGCAGTGAATATGAGGGCCCAGCCATCTCTTTAAGAGAGTGATATTACTATCTCTTGCAGATATATACTCAGTAATGGAATTGCTGGGTCATACAGCAGGTCTACTTTTGATTTTTGAGGAAACTCATACTATTTTCCATGGTGGTTACACAATTTTCATTCCCACTAACAGGATAAGCATATCATAAGCATTTCCATTTCTCTACCTCCTCACCAACACTTTTTATCTCTTATATTTTTGATGATAGCCATTCTAATAGGTGTGAGGTCAAGTCTCATTGTCTTGATCGATATTTTCTTTATGATTAGTGCTGTTAAGCACTTTTTCAAGTAACTGTTGGCCATTCATATGTTGTACTCTTTTGGGGAAGAAAAAAAGTCCATTTAATTCACCAGTTGGACTGATTGAGGTTTATTTTCTTTCTTCCTTTTTTTTTCTTTTCATTGTTGAGTTGCATAAATTCCTTATATAATTTGGACATTAGCCTCTTATTAGATATATGATTCACAAATATTTTCTCCCACTCTGTAGGCTGCCTTTTCATGATTTGTTGATTTTTTTTTTTACTTACTGTGCAGAACCTTTTATTTTGATGCAGTCTTATTTATTTTTGCTTTGACGATCCTTGGTTTTGGGGTATGCTAAGCCTTTTGAATCTTACAGATATGGATTCATCCCTAACTCTTCTACTTTAGATGTAGAGCCCTGAGTTAATTGTCAACCCCTCTAAGCCTCCATTTTCTTTATGTAGTATTGGGACATTTCCCCTCACGTAACCATCCCAATTCAGTGAAGTTTTATGTAAAGGTATCTATTAGGGAGTCATATGCATATTGAATGTTCCATATCCCCTACTGTGTTGTACCTGAAGAACCTTACATCAGAATTACAGCCTTGAAGGGTTTATTTCTTATCTTTCAACAAACTTTGTCTCATCTCAGTTCAGTTCAGTTGCTCAGTCTTGTCCAATTCTTTGTGACCCCATGGACTGCAGCACGCCAGGCTTTCCTGTCCATCACCAGCTCCCGGAGTTTACTCAAACTCATCTCCATTGAGTCAGTAATGCCATCCAACCATCTCATCCTCTGTCGTCCCCTTCTCCCACCTTCAATATTTCCCAGAATCAGGGTCTTTTCCAGTGAGTCAGTTCTTCACATCAGGTGGCCAAAGTAATGGAGTTTCAGCTTCAGCATCAGTCTTTCTCATCTAGGACCTCTGAAAACAGAAATCTCTTATTTCCTTTTTCACAATCAGGACCAGTTTTACTGAATTGAAGGATGAAATGATCCAGTTTTTGAAACAGCTTCAGAAAATGTTTCCAGTACTCATTTTTTTTGTGGGGATGTGACTGCCTCAGACAAGTCAAGTTTACCTGTTGATGAGAATAATTACAGATAATCTTAAGATAAAGAATCTCTTGTTTTCTACAATGTTTTAATTCTGGACACCTTCCTAGGCATTTTCTCACCCAAGTTTCATAATGTCCTTTCAAGATAATTAATGTGAATATTATCATTCCTATAAACAACACAAACAGAAATCAAAATGGAGGGTTCCCCATCCTTTAATTCAGGCACAATTCATTGGGCCGGGTATGCACTGGGTGCTGAGGACAGATGAAGAGAGCAAAAGAGGCGGTCTCACTCTCCTAAAGCCAAGGTGCAGAACAGAAAATTAAAAGAAAACATGACAGTGAGTGATGGAGGGCCGGGGCACGTGAGGACCGACAGTGCAGACGCAGAGATAAACAAGGCCTGGTATAAATGACTTTGCTTCAGGACCAGAGCAAAAGCTGAAGATGAATAAGTGATGGCTATTTTTGATACTTACTATTTCATGGAAGACAGATTAGATACTGTGTGTCCTGGTTAATCTAATATTCCAAATAGTTGTGAATTCTGCCTATAATGACAATATATTACAAATTTTCAGTAAAGAAAATAGAAACAAAATGTAATAAGCCACTCTTGCCTCTGGACATTAGAAATACATTCCAAACATCAATTTGTATTATAAGATAAATTGGAAAGTCAGTAAGATGTGGTGATTAAAAGTAAAGACTGTGAACATACACTGCCTAGAATCCTAGCTCTCTAAAATAGAGGGAAAACTACTTAACTTTGCTGTGTTCCTTTTGCTTCTTCTTATAAAAATAGAAATAGAGATAGAGCCCACTTCATAGGATTCTTACAATCATGAAAAAGGTAATCAATCCATAGCCTTTAGCAGAGCACTTATTACAATAGAAACTCAATCTTTAGAAGATGCAGCAGTCCAGAATGGAAAGAGGGTTCTTTGTACAGACCAAAACAGAGTCATCCAGTGCTGCTGATCACTATTTCTTAGAACGTTCCTTGGTTCTGCTATACCTAGGATAAGAAAGAGCCTCAGTTCAGTTCCGTTCAGTTCAGTCACTCAGCCATGTCTGACTCTTTCCGACCCCTTGGACTGCAGCATGCCAGGATTCCCTGTCCATTACAAACTCCCGGACTTACTCAAACTCACGTCCATTGCATCTGTAATGACCTCCAACCATCTCATCCTCTGTCATGCCATTCTCGTCCCACCTTCAATCTTTCCCAGCATCAAAGTCTTTTCCAGAGAGTTGTTTCTTCTTATCAGGTGGCCAAAGTATTGGACTTTCAGCTTCAACATCAGTCCTCTTCCAATGAATATTCAGGACTGATTTCCTTAAGGATAGACTGGTTTGATCTTGCAGTCCAAGGGACTCCCAAGAGTCTTCTCCAACACCACAGTTCAAAAGCATCAATTCTTTGGCACTCAGCTTTCTTTATAGTCCAGCTCTCATAAACAGAACTACTGGAAAAATCATAGCTTTGACTAGACAGAACTTTGTGGATAAAGCAATGTCTCTGTTTTTTACTATGCTGTCTAGGTTGTTCATAGCTTTTCTTCCAAGGAGCAAGCATCTTTTAATTTCTTGGCTGCAGTCACCATCTGCACCCCCCAAAATAAAGTCTGTCACTGTTTCCATTGTTTTCCCATCAATTTGCCATGAAGTGATGGGACTGGATGCCATGATCTTCGTTTTCTGAATGCTGAGTGGTAAGACAACATTTTCACTCTCCTCTTTCACTTTCATCAAGAGGCTCTTTAGTTCTTCACTTTCTGCCATAAGTGTGGTGTCATCTGCATATCTGAGGTTATTGATTTTCTCCTGGCAATATTTATTCCAGCTTGTGCTTCATCCAGCCTGGCATTTTGCATAATGTACACTGCATATAAGTTAAATAAGCAAATTGACAATACACAGCCTTGACATGCTCCTTTCCCGATTTGGAACCAGTCTATTGTTCCAGGTCCAGTTCTAACTGTTGCTTCTTGACCTGTATACAGATTTCTCAAGAGGCAGGACAAGTGGTCTGGTAGTCCCATCTCTTTAAGAATTTTCCATAGTTTATTGTGATCCACACAGTCAAAGGCTTTGGCATAGTCAATAAAGCAGAAGTAGATGTTTTTTCTGGAACTCTCTTGTTTTTTTGATGATCCAACGGATATTGGCGATTTGACCTCTGGTTTGAACCTATGCTTTTTATAAAACCAGCTTGATTATCTGGAAATTCATGGTTCATGAACTGTCTGAAACCTGGCTTGGAGAATTTTGAACATTAATTTGCTAGCATGTGAGATGAGTGCAGTTGTGCGGTAGTTTGAGCATTCTTTGACATTGCCTTTCTTTGGGATTGAAATGAAAACTGACCTTTTCCAGTCCTGTGGCCACTGCTCAGTTTTCCAGATTTGCTGGCATATTGAGTTCAGCACTTTCACAGTTTCATCTTTTAGGATTTGAAATAGTTCAACTGGAATTACATCATGTCCGCTAGCTTTGTTAGTTGTGATGCTTCTTAAGGACCACTTGACTTCACATTCCAGGATGTCTGGCTCTAGGTGAGTGATCACACCCTCGTCTCAGGTCTGGATTATTTTATTGGTCTGTTATTGTTCAGTTGCCCAGTTGTGTCTGACTTTTCACAACCCCAAGTACTGCAGCACACCAGGCTTCCCTGTCCCTTGCCATCTCCCACAGTTTGTATAAGTTTATGTCCAATACATAAGAAAAAAGAAAGATGAGGACAAGGAAGTAATTTATTTGATTTCTACTATCAGATATAGGTATCTGAATGCAAAGTTCCAAAGAATAGCAAGAAGAGATAAGAAAGCCTTCTTCAGCAATCAATGCAAAGAAATAGAGGAAGAATGGGAAAGACTAGAGATCTCTTCAAGAAAATTAGAGATACCAAGGGAACATTTCATGCAAAAATGGGCTTGATAAAGGACAGAAATGGTCTAGACCTAACAGAACCAGAAGATATTAAGAAGAGGTGGCAAGAATACATGGAAGAACTATACAAAAAGATCTTCACAACCCAGATGATCATGATGATGTGATCACTCATCTAGAGCCAGACATCTTGGAATGTGAAGTCAAGTGGGCCTTAGAAAGCATCACTACAAACAAAGCTAGTGGAGGTGATGGAATTCCAGTTGAGCTGTTTCAAATCCTGAAAGATGATGCTGTGAAAGTGCTGCATCAGCATGCCAGCAAATTCAGAAAATTCAGCAGTGGCCACAGGACTGGAAAAGGTCCGTTTTCATTCCAATTCCAAAGAAAGGCAATGCCAAAGAATGCTCAAACTACCGCACAATTGCACTCATCTCACATGCTAGTAAAGTAATGCTCAAAATTCTCCAAGCCAGGCTTCAGCAATATATGAACCGTGAAATTCCTGATGTTCAAGCTGGTTTTAGAAAAGGCAGAGAAACTAGAAATCAAATTGCTAACATCCGCTGGATCATGGAAAAAGCAAGAGAGTTCCAGAAAAACATCTATTTCTGCTTTATTGACTATGCCAAAGCCTTTGACTGTGTGGATTACAAGAAACTGTGGAAAATTCTTCAAGAGATGGGAATAC